>JAQMYR010000270.1:127162-213237 GCA_028536675.1 Aphelocoma californica | reverse complement strand
TAAAAATGGCCCCGGTGTTTCTTTAAGGATCAATGTGATTACCGTAATTACATGTAAAAAGGGCCTTAATATTTATTCAATAATCAATACAATTACCATAATTACACATAAAAATGGTCTTAACATTTCTTTAATGAACGGTATGATTCCCGTAATTACACATAGAAATAGCCTTGATATTTCTTTAATGATCAGTGCCAATACCGTAGTTCCACGTAAAAATGGCCTTAACATTTGTTTGAAAATCAATACGATTACCATAATTACCTGTAAAAATGGCCTTAACATTTCTTTAATGATCAATACAATTACCGTAATGACACATAAAAACGGCCTTGATACTTCCTGAACGATCACCGCGCTTACCGTAGTTACACGTAAAAACGGCCTCGATCTTTGCAAACCACCGCGATTACCGTAATTACGCGTAAACAGCGGCCTTACCGTAATTACGCGTGACGAAGGCGCCGTTCCTTTCCCGTCCCCGTTCCCCGTTTCCCGGCGTTCCCAGTGGATGGTGAAGTCCAAGGTGATCAGCGAGCTGCAGGAGGCCTGCTGGGAGATGATGTCCTCCATGGCCAGCGACATCATCCTGCTGCTGGACTCGGACAACGACGGCATCCGCACCCACGCCATCAAGTTCGTGGAGGGGCTCATTGTCACGCTGTCCCCGCGCACGGCCGACTCCGACGTCCCCAAGCGCCACGAGAACGACGTCAGCCTGGAGCGCATCCCGCGGGATCACCCCGTCATCAAGTACAGTGAGTGCGGGGGTTGGGGTTGGGAACGGGGTGGGAATGGGGTTGGGAATGGTGGGAATGGGGTTGGGATCACCCCGTCATCGAGTGCAGTGAGTGCGGGGGTTGGGATTGGGAATGGGGTGGGAATGGGATTGGGAATGGTGGGGATGGGGTTGGGATCACGCCGTCATCGAGTACAGTGAGTGCGGGGGTTGGGATTGGGATTGGGGTGGGAATGGGATTGGGATTGGTGGGGATGGGGTTGGGATCACCCCGTCATCAAGTACAGTGAGTGCGGGGATTGGGATTGGGATTGGGGTGGGAATGGGATTGGGAATGGTGGGAATGGGGTTGGGATTGGTGGGGATGGGATTGGGATCACCCCGTCATCAAGTACAGTGAGTGCGGGGGATTGGGGTTGGGAACGGGGTGGGAATGGGATTGGGAATGGTGGGGATGGGGTTGGGATCACCCCGTCATCGAGTACAGTGAGTGCGGGGTATTGGGATTGGGAGTGGGATTGGAAATGGTGGGAATTGGATTGGGAATGGTGGGGATGGGATTGGGATGACCCCGACATCGAGTACAGTGAGTGTGGGGATTGGGATTGGGAACGGGGTGGGAATAGGATTGGGATTGGTGGGGATGGGGTTGGGATCACCCCGTCATCAAGTACAGTGAGTGCGGGGGTTGGGATTGGGATTGGGGTGGGAATGGGGTTGGGATTGGTGGGGATGGGGTTGGGATCACCCCGTCATTGAGTGCCGTGAGTGCGGGGGATTGGGATTGGGAGTGGGATTGGAAATGGTGGGAATTGGATTGGGAATGGTGGGGATGGGATTGGGATGACCCCGACATCGAGTGCAGTGAGTGCGGGGGTTGGGATGGGGAATGATGGGAACGGGATTGGGAATGGGGTGGGAACGGGGTTGGGAACACCCCGGCCTCGAGCGCGGTGCCTGTGGGCCACGAGGTGGGGTGACCCCACTGACCCTTCACGGTGGGGCCGCATTGACCCCCCCAAGGTGGGACCCCACTGGCCCCCTGGCTAGTAGCCCACTGGCTAGTCGCCTGCTAGCCCCCCGGTGTGCGGTGACCCCCGTGGCCCACTGGCTAGTAGCCCGCTGGCCCCCGGTGTGTGGTGACCGCACTGGCCCCCTGGCTAGTAGCCCACTGGCTAGTAGCCTGCTAGCCCCCCGGTGTGCGGTGACCCCCGTGGCCCTCTGGCTAGTAGCCCACTGGCTAGTAGCCCGCTGGCTGTCCCCAGACGCGCTGTGGGAGGAGGGCAAGGCGGCGCTGGAGCAGCTGCTCAAGTTCATGGTGCACCCGGCCATCTCCAGCATCAACCTGACGGCCGCGCTGGGCTCGCTGGCCACCATCGCCCGCCAGCGGCCCATGTTCATGGCCGAGGTCATCCAGGCCTACGAGACCCTGCACGGTAACGGCCCCGAGGGCTTCGGGGCGCCGCTGGCCCCGGTGGCCCTGCCGGGAGCCCAGGTGTCCCATGGGCCACGTCCCCAGCTGGCCCCGAGTGTCCCCTGTGCCCGTAGCCAACCTGCCCCTGATGCTAGCCACATCCCAGCTGTCCCTGACCCATCCCCTGTCCCCGTAGCCAACCTGACCCCGATGCTAGCCACATCCCAGCTGTCCCTGACCCGTCCCCTGTGCCCGTAGCCAACCTGACCCCGATGCTAGCCACATCCCAGCTGCCCCTGACCCGTCCCCTGTGCCCGTAGCCAACCTGACCCCGATGCTAGCCACATCCCAGCTGTCCCTGACCCGTCCCCTGTGCCCGTAGCCAACCTGCCCCCAACGCTGGCCACGTCCCCAGGTGGTCCCGAGTGTCCCCTGTGCCCGTAGCCAACCTGCCCCCAATGCTGGCCACATTCCAGCTGTCCCTGACCCATCCCCTGTGCCCGTAGCCAACCTGCCCCCAATGCTGGCCACATCCCAGCTGTCCCTGACCCATCCCCTGTGCCCGTAGCCAACCTGCCCCTGATGCTAGCCACATCCCAGCTGTCCCTGACCCGTGCCCTGTCCCCGTAGCCAACCTGCCCCCAACGCTGGCCATGACCCCAGCTGGCCCCGAGTGTCCCCTGTGCCCGTAGCCAACCTGCCCCCAATGCTGGCCACATCCCCAGCTGGCCCCGAGTGTCCCCTGTGCCCGTAGCCAACCTGCCCCCAACGCTGGCCACGTCCCCAGCTGTCCCTGACTGTCTCCTCTCCCTGTAGCCAACCTCCCCCCGACACTAGCCACACCCTAGCTATCCCTGACTGTCTCCTATCCCTGTAGCCAACCTTCTGCTCACACTGGCCACACCCCAGCTGTCCCTAACCCATCCCCTCTCCCCGTAGCCAACCTGCCACTCACACTGGCCACATCCCAGCTGTCCCTGAGTGTCCCCTCTCCCCGTAGCCAACCTGCCCCCAACACTAGCCACATCCCAGCTGTCCCTGACTGTCCTCTATCCCTATAGCCAACCTGCCCCTGACGCTAGCCACATCCCAGCTGTCCCTGACTGTCCTCTATCCCTATAGCCAACCTGCCCCCGACGCTAGCCACACCCCAGCCGTCCCTGAGTGTCCCCTATCCCCGTAGCCAACCTGCCCCCGACACTAGCCACACCCCAGCTATCCCTAACCCGTCCCCTCTCCCTGTAGCCAACCTGCTGCTCACATTAGCCACATCCCAGCTGTCCCTGACCCGTCCCCTGTGCCCGTAGCCAACCTGCCCCTGACGCTAGCCACATCCCAGCTATCCCTAACCCATCCCCTCTCCCCGTAGCCAACCTGCCACTCACACTAGCCACATCCCAGCTGTCCCTGACTGTCCTCTATCCCTATAGCCAACCTGCCCCCGACGCTAGCCCCACCCCAGCTGTCCCTGAGTGTCCCCTATCCCCATAGCCAACCTGCCCCCGATGCTAGCCACACCCCAGCTATCCCTAACCCATCCCCTCTCCCCGTAGCCAACCTCCCCCCGATGCTAGCCACATCCCAGCTATCCCTGACCCATCCCCTATCCCCGTAGCCAACCTGCCACTCACACTAGCCACACCCTAGCTATCCCTAACCCGTCCCCTCTCCCCGTAGCCAACCTGCCGCTCACACTAGCCACACCCCAGCTATCCCTAACCCATCCCCTCTCCCCGTAGCCAACCTGCCCCCGACGCTAGCCACACCCCAGCTATCCCTAACCCATCCCCTCTCCCTGTAGCCAACCTGCTGCTCACGCTAGCCACACCCCAGCTATCCCTAACCCATCCCCTCTCCCCGTAGCCAACCTGTCCCTGACGCTAGCCCCACCCCAGCTGTCCTTGACTGTCCTCTATCCCCGTAGCCAACCTGCTGCTCACACTAGCCACACCCCAGCTATCCCTAACCCGTCCCCTCTCCCCGTAGCCAACCTCCCCCCGACGCTAGCCACACCCCAGCTATCCCTAACCCGTCCCCTCTCCCCGTAGCCAACCTGCCCCTGACACTAGCCACATCCCAGCTATCCCTGACCCATCCCCTCTCCCCGTAGCCAACCTGCCACTCACACTAGCCACACCCCAGCTATCCCTGACTGTCCGCTATCCCCGTAGCCAACCTGCCGCTCACACTAGCCCCACCCCAGCTATCCCTAACCCATCCCCTCTCCCCGTAGCCAACCTGACCCCGACACTAGCCACACCCCAGCTATCCCTGACTGTCCGCTATCCCCGTAGCCAACCTGTCCCTGACGCTAGCCACACCCCAGCTATCCCTAACCCATCCCCTCTCCCCGTAGCCAACCTGCCACTCACACTAGCCACACCCCAGCTATCCCTGACTGTCCTCTATCCCCGTAGCCAACCTGCCACTCACACTAGCCCCACCCCAGCTATCCCTCACCCGTCCCCTCTCCCCGTAGCCAACCTGCCCCCGACGCTAGCCAAGTCCCAGGTGAGCAGCGTGCGCAAGAACCTGAAGCTGCACCTGCTGAGCGTCCTGCGGCACCCGTCCTCGGGCGACTTCCAGCCGCAGATCACCACGCTGCTGGTGGACCTGGGCACGCCGCAGGCCGAGATCGCCCGCAGCATGCCCAGCCCCCGCGAGGCCCGCAAGCGCCCGCGCGACGAGCCCGACGCCGCCCTCAAGAAGATGAAGATCGGTCGGTGGCCACGGTGGCCATCGCCGGGTCGCCGTGGGCTTGTGGGAGGGGAGGGGGTGTGGGGTGGGGATGGGGTGGGGGTGGTGTTGGGAGTCTTTGCTGAGGTCGGTTTAGGGTCGGGCCGGGGTTGCCGAGGGGCATCCGAGGGTCACCTGGGGTTGCCAAGGGGCATCCTAGGGCGTCCCAGGGTTGCCGAGGGGCATCCGAGGGTCACCCGGGGTGGCCAAGGGGCATCCAAGGGCATCCCAGGGTGGCCAGTGGGCATCCTAGGGTCACCCGGGGTTGCCAAGGGGCATCCTAGGGTTGCCTGAGGGCATCCAAGGGCGTCCCAGGGTGGCCAAGGGGCATCCGAGGGTCACCCGGGGTTGCCAAGGGGCATCCAAGGGCGTCCCAGGGTGGCCAGTGGGCATCCAAGGGTGTCCCAGGGTCAGCCCAGCATCACCAAGGGGCATCCCAGGGTCACCTGAGGGCATCCAAGGGTGTCCCAGGGTCGCCAAGGGGCATCCAAGGGTCACCCAGGGTTGCCTGAGGGCATCCAAGGGTGTCCCAGGGTCACCAAGGGGCATCCAAGGGCATCCCAGGGTCTCCAAGGGGCATCCTAGGGCATCCCAGGGTCACCTGAGGGCATCCAAGGGTCACCCAGGGTGGCCAAGGGGCATCCTAGGGCATCCCAAGGTGGCCAAGGGGCATCCAAGGGCATCCCAGGGTCGCCAAGGGGCATCCAAGGGTCACCCGGGGTTGCCAGGGGGCATCCAAGGGTCACCCAGGGTTGCCGGAGGGCATCCAAGGGCATCCCAGGGTTGCCTGAGGGCATCCTAGGGTCACCCGGGGTTGCCAAGGGGCATCCTAGGGCATCCCAGGGTTGCCAAGGGTCATCCTAGGGTCACCCGGGGTCGCCAAGGGGCATCCAAGGGTCACCAAGGGTTGCCTGAGGGCATCCAAGGGCGTCCCAGGGTGGCCAAGGGGCATCCTAGGGCATCCCAGGGTCGCCAAGGGGCATCCAAGGGCGTCCCAGGGTCGCCAAGGGGCATCCAAGGGTCACTCGGGGTTGTCAAGGGGCATCCCAGGGTCGCCTGAGGGCATCCAAGGGTCACCCGGGGTTGCCAAGGGGCATCCTAGGGTCACCAAGGGTTGCCTGAGGGCATCCAAGGGCGTCCCAGGGTCGCCAAGGGGCATCCAGGAGTCACCCAGGGTGGCCAGAGGGCATCCAAGGGTCACCCAGGGTCGCCAAGGGGCATCCAAGGGCATCCCAGGGTCTCCAAGGGGCATCCTAGGGTATCCCAGGGTCAGCCCAGGGTCACCAAGGGTCATCGCAGTGGCACCCAGGGTCACCCAGGGTCATCCCAGTCCCTCCTGAGGTCATCCCAGGGTCATCCCAGTCCCTCCTGAGGTCATCCCAGTGCCATCCCAGTGCACCCAGCATCATCCCAGTGCCACCCAGCATCATCCCAGTGGCACCCAGGGTCATCCCAGTGCCCCCTGAGGTCCTCCCAGTGCCACCCGGGGTCATCCCAGTCCCCCCTGAAGTCCTCCCAGTGCCACCCAGGATCATCCCAGTCCCCCCTGAAGTCCTCCCAGTGCCACCCAGGATCATCCCAGTCCTTTCTGGGGCCGCCTGGTGCCCCCCAGTGCCCTCCCCGTGTCCTTCGGGGACCCTCAGTGCCCCTGTCCCCCACAGAGCCCCCGCTGGGCGAGGACGACGAGGACAAGGACCTGGAGGCGCCCGCGGTGGCCGTGGCCAAAGTGGCCGGCGCGGCCAACGTCCCCTCGGACACCGACATCACGGCCGAGTTCCTGCAGCCGCTGCTGACCCCCGAGAACGTGGCCAACCTGGTCAGGGAGGGGGCCACCGGCCTTGGGGCCACCTTGGGGATGTTTTGGGGTGCTCCCAGGGCCATTTGGGGACGCTTTGGAGAGGCTTCCAGGAGGGTGTCACCTGTCCTTGGGCCACTGCTGACCCTGGAGAGTGGCCACAGCCTGGCCAAGGACAGGGACACGAGGCCAGGGGAATTTGAGGGACGCTTTGGGGGTCTCCAGGGTGGGTTTGGGGACGCTCTGGGGGTGCCTGAGGTGGGTTTGGGGGGTCCCTGAGGTGGTTTTGGGGTCTCCAGGGGGGTCCCTGAGGTGGTTTTGGGGTCTCCAGGGTGGGTTTGGGGACTCTCTGGGGGTGCCTGAGGTGGGTTTGGGGGTGCCTGAGGTGGTTTTGGGGGGTCCCTGAGGTGGTTTTGGGGTCTCCAGGGGGGTCCCTGAGGTGGTTTTGGGGGTTCCTAAGGTGGTTTTGGGGTCTCCAGGGTGGGTTTGGGGACATTCTGGGGGTCCCTGAAGTGGTTTGGGGGTCCTTAAGGTGGGTTTGGGGTCTCCAGGGTGGGTTTGGGGACTCTCTGGGGGTCCCTGAGGTGGTTTTGGGGTCCCTGAGGTGGTTTTGGGGTCTCCAGGGTGGGTTTGGGGACTCTCTGGGGGTACCTGAGGTGGTTTTGGGGGTCCTTAAGGTGGTTTTGGGGTCTCCAGGGGGGTCCCTGAGGTGGTTTTGGGGTCTCCAGGGTGAGTCCCTGAGGTGGTTTTGGGGGTCCTTAAGGCGGTTTTGGGGTCTCCAGGGGGGTCCCTGAGGTGGTTTTGGGGTCTCCAGGGGGGTCCCTGAGGTGGTTTTGGGGGTCCTTAAGGTGGTTTTGGAGTTTCCAGGGTGGGTTTGGGGTCTCCAGGGTGGGTTTGGGGACGTTCTGAGGGTCCCTGAGGTGGTTTTGGGGGTCCCTAAGGTGGTTTTGGGGTCTCCAGGGTGGGTTTGGGGACACTCTGGGGGTCCCTAAGGCGGTTTTGGGGTCCCTAAGGCGGGTTTGGGGTCTCCAGGGTGGGTTTGGGGACACTCTGGGGGTCCCTAAGGCAGTTTTGGGATCTCCAAGGCATTTTTGAGGACGCTTTGGGATCTCCAAGGCATTTTTGGGATCTCCAAGGCATTTTTAGGGTCTCCAAGGCGTTTTTGGGGTCCCTAAGTCGGTTTTGGGGTCCCCCAGGTGCTGATCAGCATGGTGTACCTGCCCGAGGCCATGCCCGCGTCCTTCCAGGCAGTTTTGGGGTCTCCAGGGCAGTTTTGGGGTCGCCAAGGTGTTTTGGGGTCTCCAGGGCAGTTTTGGGATCTCCAAGACATTTTTGGGGTCTCCAAGGTGTTTTGGGGTCTCCAGGGCAGTTTTGGGATCTCCAAGGCATTTTTGAGGACACTTTGGGGTCCCTATGGCAGTTTGGGATCTCCAAGGCATTTTTGGGGTCTCCAAGGTGTTTTGGGGTCCCTAAGGCAGTTTTTGGGATCTCCAAGGCATTTTTGGGGTCCCTAAGGGAGTTTTGGGATCTCCAAGGCATTTTTGGGATTTCCAAGGCATTTTTGAGGACGCTTTGGGGTCTCCAAGGCATTTTTGGGATCTCCAAGGCAGTTTTGGGGTCTCCAAGGCATTTTTGGGATCTCCGAGGCATTTTTAGGGTCTCCAAGGCATTTTTAGGGTCTCCAAGGCGTTTTTGGGGTCCCTAAGGTGCTTTTGGGGTCCCCCAGGTGCTGATCAGCATGGTGTACCTGCCCGAGGCCATGCCCGCGTCCTTCCAGGCAGTTTTGGGGTCTCCAGGGCAGTTTTGGGGTCCTTAAGGCATTTTTGGGGTCTCCAAGGTGTTTTTGGGGTCTCCAGGGCAGTTTTGGGGTCTCCAAGGCAGTTTTGGGGTCTCCAAGGTGTTTTGGGATCTCCAAGGCATTTTTGAGGACGCTTTGGGATCTCCAAGGCATTTTTGGGATCTTCAAGGCATTTTTAGGGTCTCCAAGGCATTTTTGAGGACGCTTTGGGATCTCCAAGGCATTTTTAGGGTCTCCAAGGCGTTTTTGGGGTCCCTAAGGTGCTTTTGGGGTCCCCCAGGTGCTGATCAGCATGGTGTACCTGCCCGAGGCCATGCCCGCGTCCTTCCAGGCAGTTTTGGGGTCTCTAAGGCATTTTTGGGGTCTCCAAGGTGCTTTTGGGGTCTCCAAGGCATTTTTGGGGTCTCCAAGGTGTTTTGGGGTCTCCGGGGCAGTTTTGGGATCTCCAAGGCATTTTTGAGGACACTTTGGGGTCCCTAAGGCAGTTTGGGATCTCTAAGGCAGTTTTGGGATCTCCAAGGCATTTTTGGGGTCTCTAAGGCATTTTTGGGGTCTCCAAGGTGTTTTGGGGTCTCTAAGGCAGTTTTGGGGTCTCCAAGGCATTTTTGGGTTCCCTAAGGCATTTTTGGGATCTCTAAGGCATTTTTGGGGTCTCCAAGATGTCTTTGGGGGTCTCTAAGGCAGTTTTGGGGTCTCCAAGGCAGCTTTGGGATCTCCAAGGCATTTTTGAGGACACTTTGGGGTTTCCAGGGCAGTTTTGGGATCTCCAAGGCAGTTTTGGGGTCTCTAAGGCATTTTTGGGGTCTCCAAGGTGTTTTGGGGGTCTCTAAGGCGGTTTTGGGGTCTCCAAGGCATTTTTGGGGTCCCTAAGGCATTTTTGGGTTCCCTAAGGCATTTTTGGGGTCCCTAAGGCATTTTTAGGGTCTCCAAGGCGTTTTTGGGGTCCCTAAGTCGGTTTTGGGGTCCCCCAGGTGCTGATCAGCATGGTGTACCTGCCCGAGGCCATGCCCGCGTCCTTCCAGGCAGTTTTGGGGTCTCCAGGGCATTTTTGGGGTCTCCAAGGCATTTTTGGGGTCTCCAGGGCATTTTTGGGGTCTCCAAGGTGTTTTGGGGTCTCCAAGGTGTTTTGGGGTCTCCAGGGCAGTTTTGGGATCTCCAAGGCATTTTTGGGGTCTCCAAGGTGTTTTGGGGTCTCCAGGGCAGTTTTGGGGTCTCCAAGGCATTTTTGAGGACACTTTGGGGTCCCTAAGGCAGTTTGGGATCTCTAAGGCAGTTTTGGGATCTCCAAGGCATTTTTGGGGTCTCCAAGGCATTTTTGGGGTCTCTAAGGCATTTTTGGGGTCTCCAAGGTGTTTTGGAGTCTCTAAGGCAGTTTTGGGGTCTCCAAGGCATTTTTGGGTTCCCTAAGGCATTTTTGGGATCTCTAAGGCATTTTTGGGGTCTCCAAGATGTCTTTGGGGGTCTCCAAGGCATTTTTGGGGTCTCCAAGGCAGCTTTGGGATCTCCAAGGCATTTTTGAGGACACTTTGGGGTCCCTAAGGCAGTTTTGGGGTCTCCAAGGTGTTTTGGGGGTCCCTAAGGCAGTTTTGGGATCTCCAAGGCATTTTTGGGGTCTCCAAGGTGCTTTTGGGGTCTCCAGGGCAGTTTTGGGATCTCCAAGGCATTTTTGGGGTCCCTAAGGTGGTTTTGGGATCTCCAAGGCATTTTTGAGGACGCTTTGGGATCTCCAAGGCATTTTTGGGATCTTCAAGGCATTTTTAGGGTCTCCAAGGCATTTTTAGGGTCTCCAAGGCATTTTTGGGATCTCCAAGGCATTTTTAGGGTCTCCAAGGCATTTTTGGGGTCCCTAAGGTGCTTTTGGGGTCCCCCAGGTGCTGATCAGCATGGTGTACCTGCCCGAGGCCATGCCCACGTCCTTCCAGGCAGTTTTGGGATCTCCAGGGCATTTTTGGGGTCTCCAAGGCAGTTTTGGGATCTCCAAGGCATTTTTGGGGTCTCCAAGGTGTTTTGGGGTCTCCAGGGCAGTTTTGGGATCTCCAAGGCATTTTTGAGGACACTTTGGGGTCCCTAAGGCAGTTTTGGGATCTCTAAGGCAGTTTTGGGATCTCCAAGGCATTTTTGGGGTCTCCAAGGCATTTTTGGGGTCTCTAAGGCATTTTTGGGGTCTCCAAGGTGTTTTGGGGTCTCTAAGGCAGTTTTGGGGTCTCCAAGGCATTTTTGGGTTCCCTAAGGCATTTTTGGGATCTCTAAGGCATTTTTGGGGTCTCCAAGATGTCTTTGGGGGTCTCCAAGGCATTTTTGAGGTCTCCAAGGCAGCTTTGGGATCTCCAAGGCATTTTTGAGGACACTTTGGGGTTTCCAGGGCAGTTTTGGGATCTCCAAGGCATTTTTGGGATCTCCAAGGCATTTTTAGGGTCTCCAAGGCGTTTTGGGGGTCCCTAAGGTGCTTTTTGGTCCCCCAGGTGCTGATCAGCATGGTGTACCTGCCCGAGGCCATGCCCGCGTCCTTCCAGGCAGTTTTGGGGTCTCCAGGGCAGTTTTGGGGTCCTTAAGGCATTTTTGGGGTCTCCAAGGTGTTTTTGGGGTCTCCAGGGCAGTTTTGGGGTCTCCAAGGCATTTTTGGGGTCCCTAAGGTGGTTTTGGGATCTCCAAGGCATTTTTGAGGACGCTTTGGGATCTCCAAGGCATTTTTGGGATCTTCAAGGCATTTTTAGGGTCTCCAAGGCATTTTTGGGATCTCCAAGGCATTTTTGGGATCTCCAAGGCATTTTTGGGGTCCCTAAGTCGGTTTTGGGGTCCCCCAGGTGCTGATCAGCATGGTGTACCTGCCCGAGGCCATGCCCGCGTCCTTCCAGGCCACCTACACGCCCGTGGAGTCGGCCGGCACCGAGGCGCAGATCAAGCACCTGGCTCGCCTCATGGCCACCCAGATGACCGCGGCCGGCCTCGGGCCAGGTCAGGGGCCACCGCCGGGCCCCAGGGGAGGGTGGGGGTCGGGGTGGGCTTGGGTCGCTTTTTGGGGTGGGGTTCGGATTCGGGTGGAATTCGGCGCGGTCGGATGAGGTCGGGTTGGGTTTGGGGTTCGTCTCAGGGGTTAATTAGGGGTTAATTAGGGGTTAATTAGGGGTTAATTAGGGACGGGATCGTAGATTCTATAGAGGGGGGTAAGAATTGGGGCAGAATGAGGATTTGGGAGGATTTTGGGTGGAATTCGGCGCAGTCGGATGAGGTTGGGTTGGGTTTGGGGTTCGTCTCGGGGGTTAATTCGAGGTTAATTAGGGGTTAATTAGGGGTTAATTAGGGACTGGGTCATAGATTCCATGGAGGGGGTAGGAATTGGGGCAGAATGAGGATTTTGGGAGGATTTGGGTGGAACTCGTTGAGGTTGGTTGGGTTTTGGGGTTCACCTGATTGGGGAATTCCGGATTTTGGCTCCAAGGAAGGGCAGAAATTGGGGCGGAATGAGGATTTTGGGAGATTTTGGGTGGAATTCCCCAAAGCCGGACAAACCTTGTTGGGTTCCACCTCTCCCTCGTTAATTAATTAGGAGCAGAATGAGGATTTGGGGGGATTTGGGTGGAATTCACCAAAGCTAGACGAGCCTCGTTAGTTAATTAATTAGGGGCAGAAATTGGGGCGGAATGAGGATTTTGGGAGATTTGGGTGGAATTCCCCAAAGTTGGACAAACCTCATTGGGTTTGACCTCCCCCTCTTTAATTAATTCGGGGCAGAATGAGGATTTTGGGAGGATTTGGGTGGAATTCGGCACGGTCGGATGAGGTCGGGTTGGGTTTGGGGTTAATTAGGGGTTAATTAGGGGCAGGATCATAGATTCCATGGAGGGGGATAAGAATTGGGGCAGAATGAGGATTTGGGGGGATTTGGGTGGAATTCGGCGCGGTCGGATGAGGTCGGGTTGGGTTTGGGGTTCGTCTCGGGGGTTAATTCGAGGTTAATTAGGGGTTAATTAGGGATTAATTAGGGGTTAATTAGGGACTGGGTCGTAGATTCTATAGAGGGAGGTAGGGATTGGGGCAGAACGAGGATTTTGGGAGGATTTGGGTGGAATTCGGCGCAGTCGGATGAGGTTGGGTTGGGTTTGGGGTTCGTCTCGGGGGTTAATTCGAGGTTAATTAGGGCTTAATTAGGGGTTAATTAGGGCTTAATTAGGGGTTAATTAGGGACTGGGTCGTAGATTCCACGGAGTGGGGTAGGAATTGGGGCAGAATGAGGATTTTGGGAGGATTTGGGTGGAATTCGGCGCGGTCGGATGAGGTCGGGTTGGGTTTGGGGTTCGTCTCGGGGGTTAATTAGGGGTTAATTAGGGGTTAATTAGGGACTGGGTCGTAGATTCTATAGAGGGGGGCAGGAATTGGGGCAGAATGAGGATTTTGGGGGGATTTGGGTGGAATTCGGCGCGGTCGGATGAGGTTGGGTTGGGTTTGGGGTTCGTCTCGGGGGTTAATTAGGGGTTAATTAGGGGTTAATTAGGGGTTAATTAGGGGTTAATTAGGGACTGGGTTGTAGATTCTATAGAGGGGGGTAGGAATTGGGGCGGAATGAGGATTTTGGGGGGATTTGGGTGGAATTCAGCGAAGTTGGACGAGCCTCGTTAGTTAATTAATTTGGGGCAGAAATTGGGGCGGAATGAGGATTTTGGGAGGATTTGGGTGGAATTCGGCGCGGTCGGATGAGGTTGGGTTGGGTTTGGGGTTCGTCTCGGGGGTTAATTAGGGGTAATTAGGGACAGGATTATAGATTCCACGGAGTGGGGTAGGAATTGGGGCAGAATGAGGATTTTGGGAGGATTTGGGTGGAATTTGTCACGGTCGGATGAGGTTGGGTTGGGTTTGGGGTTCGTCTCAGGGGTTAATTAGAGGTTAATTAGGGGTTAATTAGGGCTTAATTAGGGGTTAATTAGGGCTTAATTAGGGGTTAATTCGGGACTGGGTTGTAGATTCTATAGAGGGGGGTAGGGATTGGGGCGGAATGAGGATTTTGGGGGATTTGGGTGGAATTCGGCGCGGTCGGATGAGGTTGGGTTGGGTTTGGGGTTCGTCTCGGGGGTTAATTAGGGGTTAATTAGGGGTAATTAGGGACAGGATCATAGATTCCACGGAGTGGGGTAGGAATTGGGGCAGAATGAGGATTTTGGGAGGATTTGGGTGGAATTTGTCACGGTCGGATGAGGTCGGGTTGGGTTTGGGGTTCGTCTCGGGGGTTAATTCGAGGTTAATTAGGGGTTAGTTAGGGGTTAATTAGGGACTGGGTCGTAGATTCCATGGAGGGGGATAAGAATTGGGGCACAATGAGGATTTGGGGGGATTTGGGTGGAATTTGGCGCGGTCGGATGAGGTCGGGTTGGGTTTGGGGTTCGTCTCGGGGGTTAATTAGAGGTTAGTTAGGGGTTAATTAGGGGTTAATTAGGGGTTAATTAAGGACAGGATCGTAGATTCCACGGAGGGGGGTAGGAATTGGGGCGGAATGAGGATTTTGGGGGGATTTGGGTGGAATTCAGCGAAGTTGGACGAGCCTCGTTAGTTAATTAATTAGGGGCAGAAATTGGGGCAGAATGAGGATTTTGGGAGGATTTGGGTGGAATTTGTCACGGTCGGATGAGGTCGGGTTGGGTTTGGGGTTCGTCTCGGGGGTTAATTAGGGGTTAATTAGGGGTTAATTAGGGGTTAATTAGGGGTTAATTAGGGGTTAATTAGGGACAGGATCATAGATTCCACGGAGTGGGGTAGGAATTGGGGCGGAATGAGGATTTTGGGAGGATTTGGGTGGAATTCGGCGCGGTCGGATGAGGTTGGGTTGGGTTTGGGGTTCGTCTCAGGGGTTAATTAGGGGTTAATTAGGGACTGGGTTGTAGATTCCATGGAGGGGGGCAGGAATTGGGGCAGAATGAGGATTTTGGGGGGATTTGGGTGGAATTCGGCGCGGTCGGATGAGGTTGGGTTGGGTTTGGGGTTCGTCTCGGGGGTTAATTAGGGGTTAATTAGGGGTTAATTAGGGGTTAATTAGGGGTTAATTAGGGACTGGGTTGTAGATTCTATAGAGGGGGGTAGGAATTGGGGCGGAATGAGGATTTTGGGGGGATTTGGGTGGAATTCAGCGAAGTTGGACGAGCCTCGTTAGTTAATTAATTAGGGGCAGAAATTGGGGTGGAATGAGGATTTTGGGAGGATTTGGGTGGAATTCGGCGCGGTCGGATGAGGTCGGGTTGGGTTTGGGGTTCGTCTCGGGGGTTAATTCGGGGTTAATTAGGGATTAATTAGGGGTTAATTCGAGGTTAATTAGGGGTTAATTAGGGACTGGGTCGTAGATTCTATGGAGAGGGGTAGGAATTGGGGCAGAATGAGGATTTGGGAGGATTTTGGGTGGAATTTGTCACGGTCGGATGAGGTTGGGTTGGGTTTGGGGTTCGTCTCGGGTTAATTAGAGGTTAATTTGGGGTTAATTAGGGATTACTTAGGGCTTAATTAGGGGTTAATTTGGGACTGGGTTGTAGATTCTATAGAGGGGGGTAGGAATTGGGGCAGAATGAGGATTTGGGGAGATTTTAGGTGGAATTTGTCACGGTCGGATGAGGTCGGGTTGGGTTTGGGGTTCGTCTCGGGGGTTAATTCGAGGTTAATTAGGGGTTAATTAGGGCTTAATTAGGGGTTAATTCGGGACTGGGTTGTAGATTCTATAGAGGGGGGTAGGAATTGGGGCAGAATGAGGATTTGGGAGGATTTTGGGTGGAATTTGTCACGGTCGGATGAGGTCGGGTTGGGTTTGGGGTTCGTCTCGGGGGTTAATTCGAGGTTAATTAGGGGTTAATTAGGGCTTAATTAGGGGTTAATTAGGGGTTAATTAGGGACTGGGTTGTAGATTCCATGGAGGGGGGTAGGAATTGGGGCGGAATGAGGATTTGGGAGGATTTGGGTGGAATTCGTCACGGTCGGATGAGGTCGGGTTGGGTTTGGGGTTCGTCTCGGGGCTTAATTAGGGCTTAATTAGGGGTTAATTAGGGGTTAATTAGGGGTTAATTAGGGACGAGGTTGTAGATTCCATGGAGAGGGGTAGGAATTGGGGCGGAATGAGGATTTTGGGGGGATTTGGGTGGAATTCAGCAAAGCTGGACGAGCCTCGTTAGTTAATTAATTTCGGGCAGAAATTGGGGCGGAATGAGGATTTTGGGAGATTTGGGTGGAATTCCCCAAAGTTGGACAAACCTCATTGGGTTTGACCTCCCCCTCTTTAATTAATTCAGGGCAGAATGAGGATTTTGGGAGGATTTGGGTGGAATTCGGCGCGGTCGGATGAGGTTGGGTTGGGTTTGGGGTTCCTCTCAGGGGTTAATTAGGGGTTAATTAGGGACTGGATCGTAGATTCCATGGAGGGGGATAAGAATTGGGGCAGAATGAGGATTTGGGGGGATTTGGGTGGAATTCGGCGCGGTCGGATGAGGTCAGGTTGGGTTTGGGGTTCGTCTCGGGGGTTAATTCGAGGTTAATTAGGGGTTAATTAGGGATTAATTAGGGGTTAATTAGGGACTGGATCGTAGATTCCATGGAGGGGGGTAGGAATTGGGGCGGAATGAGGATTTTGGGAGGATTTTAGGTGGAATTTGTCACGGTCGGATGAGGTTGGGTTGGGTTTGGGGTTCGTCTCGGGGGTTAATTCGAGGTTAATTAGGGCTTAATTAGGGGTTAATTAGGGGTTAATTAGGGCTTAATTAGGGGTTAATTCGGGACTGGGTTGTAGATTCTATAGAGGGGGTTAAGAATTGGGGCAGAATGAGGATTTGGGAGGATTTGGGTGGAATTCGTCGCGGTCGGATGAGGTCGGGTTGGGTTTGGGGTTCGTCTCGGGTTAATTAGAGGTTAATTTGGGGTTAATTAGGGATTAATTAGGGCTTAATTAGGGGTTAATTCGGGACTGGGTTGTAGATTCTATAGAGGGGGGTAGGAATTGGGGCAGAATGAGGATTTGGGGAGATTTTAGGTGGAATTTGTCGCGGTCGGATGAGGTCGGGTTGGGTTTGGGGTTCGTCTCGGGGGTTAATTCGAGGTTAATTAGGGGCTAATTAGGGCTTAATTAGGGGTTAATTAGGGCTTAATTAGGGGTTAATTCAGGACTGGATCGTAGATTCTATAGAGGGAGGTAAGAATTGGGGCAGAATGAGGATTTGGGGAGATTTTAGGTGGAATTTGTCGCGGTCGGATGAGGTCGGGTTGGGTTTGGGGTTTGTCTCAGGGGTTAATTAGGGGTTAATTAGGGGTTAATTAGGGATTAATTAGGGCTTAATTAGGGCTTAATTCGGGACTGGGTTGTAGATTCTATAGAGGGCGGTAAGAATTGGGGCAGAATGAGGATTTGGGGAGATTTTAGGTGGAATTTGTCGCGGTTGGATGAGGTCGGGTTGGGTTTGGGGTTTGTCTCAGGGGTTAATTAGGGGTTAATTAGGGATTAATTAGGGCTTAATTAGGGGTTAATTCGGGACTGGATCGTAGATTCCACGGAGGGGCGGTAAGAATTGGGGCAGAATGAGGATTTTGGGGAGATTTTAGGTGGAATTTGTCGCAGTCGGATGAGGTCGGGTTGGGTTTGGGGTTCGTCTCGGGGGTTAAGTAGAGGTTAATTAGGGCTTAATTAGGGCTTAATTAGGGGTTAATTAGGGATTAATTAGGGCTTAATTAGGGGTTAATTCGGGACTGGGTTGTAGATTCTATAGAGGGGCGGTAAGAATTGGGGCAGAATGAGGATTTTGGGGAGATTTTCGGTGGAATTCCCCCAAACCCGGACGCACCTCATTGGCTTCCACCTGCCCCCTCCTTAATTAACTCATGGCCAAACCGACTGGCCTTGGTGGCCACCCCGCCGGTGGCCGTTGCCAGCCCCGTTGCCGGCCCGTTCCAGGCGTGGAGCAGACCAAGCTGCTGCGGGAGGAGCCCAAGGAGGAGAAGGCGGCCAAGCCGGACGGAGTGGTCATCAAGCGGCGCCTGTCGGCCCTGGGCCAGGGCCAGGCCATCGCCGTGCTGGGTGCCCACGGCTCGGCCGGGGGGCTGCTGGACGAGACCCCCCAGGCCAAGCGCCGGCCCGAGCCCATCATCCCGGCCACGCAGCCGCGGTCAGTGGCCGCGGGATCCCGGCGGGATCGGCGTTCGGGTGGTCACTGAGTGGGGGTGGGGTGGATCCGGGAGGATCCCCGGTCCTGTTCCTGATCCCTCAGAATCCCGTTCCCAGTCCTCCATCCCGGTCGCAACGCCACAGGGTTCCTTCCCGGTCCCATTCCCAATCCCGTTCCCAATGCAATCCCAGTCCCAATCCAATCCCATTGCCATTCCCAATCCAATCCCATTCCCATTCCCAATCCCATTCCCATTCCCAATCCCATTCCCATTCCCAGTCCCATTCCCAATCCAATCCCAGTCCCAATCCAATCCCAGTCCCAATCCAATCCCATTCCTATTCCCAATCCAATCCCATTCCCAGTCCCACTCCCATTCCCAGTCCCATTCCCAATGCAATCCCAGTCCCAATCCAATCCCATTGCCATTCCCAATCCAATCCCAGTCCCATTCCCAATCCCATTCCCATTCCCAGTCCCATTCCCAATGCAATCCCAGTCCCAATCCAATCCCATTCCTATTCCCAATCCAGTCCCATTCCCAGTCCCACTCCCATTCCCAGTCCCATTCCCAATGCAATCCCAATCCCAATCCAATCCCATTCCCAATCCAATCCCATTCCCAATCCCATTCCCAGTCCCAATCCAATCCCATTCCCAATCCAGTCCCATTCCCAGTCCCATCCTATTCCCAATCCCAGTCCCAATCCAATCCCATTCCCATTCCCAGTCCCATTCCCAGTCCCATTCCCGATGCAATCCCAGTCCCAATCCAGTCCCATTCCCAATCCCATTCCCAATCCAATCCCATTCCCAATCCAATCCCATTCCCAATCCCATTCCCAGTCCCAATCCAATCCCATTCCCAATCCAATCCCATTCCCAGTCCCATCCTATTCCCAATCCCATTCCCAGTCCCATTCCCAATCCCACGCCCACTGGATTCTGTTCCCAATCCCATTCTCATTCCCAGTCCCACTCCCATTCCCGCTGGATCCTGATCCTGCTGGATCCCGTTCCTAATCCAATCCTGATCCCAGTCCCACTCCCAATCCCACTGGATCCCACTCCCGCTCCCAGTCCTGCTCCCGTTCCCGCTGGATCCTGATCCCAATCCCAGTCCTGTTGGATCCTGATCCCAGTCCCGCTCCCATTCCTGCTGGATCCCACTCCTGCTCCTGTTCCCCCTAGATCCCGATCCCATTCCTGCTCCCGTTGCCCCCGGATCCCGCTCCCACTCCCGCTCCCGTTCCTCCCGGATCCCATTCCCGCTCCCACTCCCACTCCCATTCCCTCCAGATCCCGATCCCACTCCCACTCCCCGCCAGATCCCGATCCCACTCCCAGCCCCGCTCCCGTTCCCCCCGGGTCCCGATCCCACTCCCACTCCTGTTCCCCCTGGATCCCACTCCCAGTCCCGCTCCCATTCCCCCCGGATCCCGTTTCCGCTCCCAGCCCCACTCCCGTTCCCCCCGATCCCGATCCCACTCCCGCTTCCGTTCCCCCCAGATCCCATTCCCGATCCCACTCCCGCTCCCGTTCCCCCCAGATCCCAATCCCGATCCCATTCCCGCTCCCGTTCCCCCCGGATCCCGCTCCCACTCCCGTTCCCCCCATCCCGATCCCCCCAGATCCCATTCCCGCTCCCAGCCCCGCTCCTGTTCCCCCCAGATCCCATTCCCGATCCCACTCCCGCTCCCGTTCCCCCCGGATCCCGATCCCACTCCCGCTCCTGTTCCCCCCGGATCCCGATCCCAATCCCACTCCCGCTCTCCCCAGATCCCATTCCCACTCCCGCTCCCGCTCCCCCGGATCCCGATCCCATTCCCTCTCCCGCTCCCGTTCCCCCGGATCCCATTCCCACTTCCGCTCCCCCCAGATCCCATTCCCACTCCCATTCCCCCCGGATCCCGATCCCACTCCCGATCCCCTGGATCCCATTCCCACTCCCGCTCCCGTTCCCCTGGATCCCGATCCCATTCCCACTCCCGTTCCCGTTCCCCCCCGATCCCGATCCCACTCCTGCTCCCGTTGCAGGCTGGCGGGGGCCGGGGGTCGCAAGAAGGTTTTCCGCCTCAGCGATGTCCTGAAGCCGCTCAGCGATGTCCAGGTGGAGAAGCTCAAGCTCGGCGCCGTCCGGCGCATCCTGCGCTCCGAGAGGGCCGTGGCCGCCAGCGGGGCCGCCCAGGTAGCCCGGACACAGCCGGGGTAGCCCCAGGAAACCTTCGAGTAGCCATTGAGTGACCCCTGAGTGACCCCTGAGTGACCCTTGAGCAATGCTTGAGTTGCCCTTGTGTGACCCTTGAGTGACCCCTCAGTGACCCTTGAGTGACCCCTCAGTGACCCCTCAGCGACCCTTGTGTGACCCCTGAGTGACCCCTGAGCAACCACTGAGTGACCCTTGAGCAATGCTTGAGTTGCCCTTGTGTGACCCTTCAGTGACCCCTCAGTGACCCCTCAGTGACCCCTCAGTGACCCTTGAGTGACCCCTCAGTGACTCCTGAGTGACCCCTCAGTGACCCCTGAGCAACCACTGAGTGACCCTTGAGTGATGCTTGAGTTGCCCTTGTGTGACCCTTCAGTGACCCCTGAGTGACCCCTGAGTGACCCCTGAGTGACCCCTCAGTGACCCTTGAGTGACCCCTCAGTGACCCCTGAGCAACCACTGAGTGACCCTTGAGTGATGCTTGAGCTGCCCTTGTGTGACCCCTGAGTGACCCTGGGACAATCATTGAGTGACCCTTGAGGAGCCCTTGACTAATCTTTTGAGTAACCCTTGAATGACCCTTGAATGACCATTGAGTGACCCTTGAGTGACCCTTGAGTGACCCTTGACTAATCCCTTGAGGAGCCCTTGAATGACCATTGAGTGACCCTTGACTAATTCCTTGAGTAACACTTGAGGAGCCCCGGAGTGACCCTTGACTAATCCCTTGAGTGACCCTTGAGGAACCCTTGAATGACTCTTGAATGACCATTGAGTGACCTTTGACTAATCCCTTGAGTAACCCTTGAGGAACCCTTGAATGACCACTGAGTGACCCTTGAGTGACCCTTGACTAATCCCTTGAGGAGCCCTTGAATGACCGTTGAGTGACCCTTGACTAATCCCTTGAGTGACCCTTGAGGAACCCTTGACTAACCCTTGAATGACCCTTGAGTGACCCTTGAGTGACCCTTGACTAATCCCTTGAGTGACCCTTGAGGAACCCTTGAATGACCCTTGAATGACCCTTGAGTGACCCTTGACTAATCCCTTGAGGAGCCCTTGAGTGACCACTGAGTGACCCTTGAGTGACCCTTGACCAATCCCTTGGGTAACCCTTGAGTGACCATTGAGTTATCCTTGACTAATCCCTTGGGGAGCCCTTGAATGACCATTGAGTGACCCTTGAGGAACCCTTGAGTGATCCTTGACTAATACCTTGAGGAACCCTTGAGTGACCATTGAGTGATCCTTGAGTGACCATTGAGTGACCCTTGAGTGACCCTTGACTAATCCCTTGAGTAACCCTTGAGGAGCCCTTGAATGACCATTGAGTGACCCTTGAATGACCCTTGACTAATCCCTTGAGGAGCCCTTGAATGACCCTTGAGTGACCATTGAGCGACCCTTGACCAATCCTTTGGGTAACCCTTGAGTGACCATTGAGTGACCCTTGAGTGACCCCCGAGTGACCCCCGAGTGACCGCCGGGTGCCCCCGCAGGCCCGTGTGAAGATCCCGGCCTCGCTGGTGATGCAGTTCCAGTAACCCTTGAGTGACCATTGAGTTATCCTTGACTAATCCCTTGAGGAGCCCTTGAATGACCATTGAGTGACCCTTGAGGAACCCTTGAGTGATCCTTGACTAATCCCTTGAGGAGCCCTTGAGGAACCCTTGAGTGACCCTTGAATGACCATTGAGTGACCCTTGAGTGACCCTTGAATGACCGTTGAGTAACCCTTGAGTGACCCTTGACTAATTCCTTGAGTGACCCTTGAGGAACCCTTGAATGACCCTTGAATGACCATTGAGTGACCCTTGAGGAACCCTTGAGTGACCATTGAGTGACCCCCGAGTGACCCCCGAGTGACTGCCGGGTGCCCCCGCAGGCCCGTGTGAAGATCCCGGCCTCGCTGGTGACGCAGTTCCAGTAACCCTTGAGTGACCCTTGACTAATCCCTTGAGGAGCCCTTGAATGACCCTTGAGTGACCCTTGAGTGACCCTTGAGTGACCCTTGAGTGACCATTGAGCGACCCTTGACCAATCCCTTGGGTAACCCTTGAGTGACCCTTGAGTGACCCTTGAGTGACCCTTGATAATCCCTTGAGTAACCCTTGAGTAACCCTTGAGTGACCCTTGACTAATCCCTTGAGGAGCCCTTGAATGACCATTGAGTTACCCTTGAGTGACCCTTGACTAATCCCTTGAGTAGCCCTTGAGTGACCCTTGACTAATCCTTTGAGTAACCCTTGAGGAACCCTTGAATGACCCTTGAATGACCATTGAGTAACCCTTGAGTGACCCTTGAATGACCCTTGAATGACCCTTGAGTGACCCTTGACTAATCCCTTGAGGAACCCTTGAATGACCATTGAGTGACCCTTGAGTGACCCTTGACTAATCCCTTGGGTAACCCTTGAGTGACCCTTGAGTGACCATTGAGTGACCCCCGAGTGACCGCCGGGTGCCCCCGCAGGCCCGTGTGAAGATCCTGGCCTCGCTGGTGACGCAGTTCCAGTAACCCTTGAATGACCCTTGACCAATCCCTTGAGGAGCCCTTGAATGACCATTGAGTGACCCTTGAGTGACCCTTGAGTGACCATTGAGTGACCCTTGACCAATCCCTTGGGTAACTCTTGAGTGACCCTTGAGTGACCCTTGAGTGACCATTGAGCGACCCTTGACCAATCCCTTGGGTAACCCTTGAGTGACCCTTGAGTGACCCTTGAGTGACCCTTGATAATCCCTTGAGTAACCCTTGAGTGACCCTTGAGTGACCCTTGACTAATCCCTTGAGGAGCCCTTGAATGACCATTGAGTTACCCTTGAGTGACCCTTGACTAATCCCTTGAGTAGCCCTTGAGTGACCCTTGAATGACCATTGAGTAACCCTTGAGTGACCCTTGAATGACCATTGAGTGACCCTTGACTAATCCCTTGAGGAGCCCTTGAGTGACCATTGAGTGACCCTTGACTAATCCCTTGAGGAGCCCTTGAGTGACCATTGAGTGACTCTTGAGTGACCATTGAGTGACCCTTGACCAATCCCTTGAGTAACCCTTGAGTGACCATTGAGTGACCCCCGAGTGACCCCCGAGTGACCGCCGGGTGCCCCCGCAGGCCCGTGTGAAGATCCCGGCCTCGCTGGTGACGCAGTTCCAGTAACCCTTGAGTGACCCTTGAGTTATCCTTGACTAATCCCTTGAGGAGCCCTTGAATGACCATTGAGTGACCCTTGAGGAACCCTTGAGTGATCCTTGACTAATCCCTTGAGTAACCCTTGAGTGACCATTGAGTGACCCTTGAGGAACCCTTGAGTGATCCTTGACTAATACCTTGAGGAACCCTTGAGTGACCATTGAGTGATCCTTGAGTGACCATTGAGTGACCCTTGAGTGACCCTTGACTAATCCCTTGAGTAACCCTTGAGGAGCCCTTGAATGACCCTTGAGTGACCCTTGAATGACCCTTGACTAATCCCTTGAGGAGCCCTTGAATGACCATTGAGTGACCCTTGAGTGACCCTTGAGTGACCATTGAGCGACCCTTGACCAATCCCTTGGGTAACCCTTGAGTGACCCTTGAGTGACCCTTGATAATCCCTTGAGTAACCCTTGAGTAACCCTTGAATGACCCTTGACTAATCCCTTGAGGAGCCCTTGAATGACCATTGAGTTACCCTTGAGTGACCCTTGACTAATCCCTTGAGTAGCCCTTGAGTGACCCTTGACTAATCCTTTGAGTAACCCTTGAGGAACCCTTGAATGACCCTTGAATGACCATTGAGTAACCCTTGAGTGACCCTTGAATGACCCTTGAGTGACGCTTGACTAATCCCTTGGGTAACCCTTGAGTGACCATTGAGTGACCCTTGACTAATCCCTTGAGGAGCCCTTGAGTGACCATTGAGTGACCCTTGACTAATCCCTTGAGGAGCCCTTGAGTGACCATTGAGTGACTCTTGAGTGACCATTGAGTGACCCTTGACCAATCCCTTGGGTAACCCTTGAGTGACCCTTGAGTGACCCTTGACCAATCCCTTGAGTAACCCTTGAGTGACCCTTGAGTGACCCCCGAGTGACCGCCGGGTGCCCCCGCAGGCCCGTGTGAAGATCCTGGCCTCGCTGGTGACGCAGTTCGAGGTGCCCCTCAAGAGCGAGGTGCTCTCCTTCATCCTGGACGACGTCCGGGGCCGCCTGGACTTGGCCTTCGCGTGGCTCTTCCAGGAGTACAACGCCCACCTGGCCCGCGGCGGCGCCGGCGGCCTCGAGCGCTACGACGAGTGCCTCATCGGGCTACTGGCCGGGCTGCAGGAGAAGCCCGACCAGAAGGACGGGTCCGGGGCCACCGGGGACACGGGGGATGGGACGGGGACGCTGGGGTGGGGGTGGGGGCACCAGGGGTGGGATGGGGACGCTGGGGTTGGGTTGGTGCTGTTGGGGATGGGTTGGCGGCACCAGGGTTGGGATGGGGCCACCAGGGGTGGGATGGGGACACCTGGGTGGGTTGGGGCCACCAGGGTTGGGATAGGGCCACCAGGGTTGGGTTGGTGGCACTGGGGGTGGGTTGGTGCCACCGGGGGTGGGTTGGTGGCACCTGGGGTGGGTTGGTGGCACCGAGGGTGGGATGGGGACACTGGGGTTGGGTTGGTGCTGTTGGGGATGGGATGGGGCCACCAGGGTTGGGATGGGGCCACCAGGGGTGGGATGGGGCCACCAGGGTTGGGATGGGGCCACCAGGGTGGGTTGGGGCCACCAGGGTTGGGTTGGGGCCACCAGGGTTGGGATGGGAACACCTGGGGTGGGATGGGGACACCTGGGGTGGGATAGGGCCACCAGGGGTGGGTTGGTGGCACCAGGGTTGGGTTGGTGCTACCAAAGGTGGGATGGGGCTACCAGGAGTGGGATGGTGGCACTGGGGGTGGGATGGGGACATGGGGGTTGGGTCGATGCCACCAGGGTTAGGTTGGTGCCATCAGGGTTGGGTTGGGGCCACCAGGAGTGGGTTGGTGGCACTGGTGGTGGGATGGGGCCATCAGGGGTGGGATAGGGCTACCAGGGTTGGGATGGTGGCACCGGGGACAGGATGGGGCCACCAGGGTTGGGATGGGGCCACCAGGATTGGATTGGTGGCACCGGGGGTGGGATGGGGACATGGGGGTTGAGTTGGTGCTGTTGGGGACAGGATGGGGACACCAGGGTTGGGATGGTGCCACCAGGGCCAGGTCAGTGCCACCAGGGCAGGGTTGGTGCCACCAGGGTCAGGTCAGTGCCACCAGCTCTAGGTCAGTGCCACCAGGGTTGGGTCGGTACCACCAGGGTTGGGTCGGTACCACCAGGGTTGGGTCGGTGCCACCAGGTCTAGGTCGGTGCCACGAGGGCCAGGTCAGTGCCACCAGGGCAGGGTTGGTGCCACCAGGGTCAGGTCAGTGCCACCAGCTCTAGGTCAGTGCCACCAGGGCCAGGTCGGTGCCACCAGGGCTGGGTTGGTGCCACCAGGGTCGGGTCGGTGCCACCAGGACGTTGTCCCTGAGGACGGGACAGAGCCGTTTCATCCAGGCCGGTGCCACCAGTGCCACCCCAGCACCTCTGGGACCAGTCTGGTACCTGTGGGCACGCAGCAGCGCCCACGGTAGCCCCCTGGGCCGCCCCACGGCGGCGCGGTGACGTCGGCCGTGTCCCTTTCCCGGCAGAATTTTCACCAAAGTGGTGCTGGAGGCGCCGCTCATCACCGAGAGCGCGCTCGAGGTCATCCGCAAGTACTGCGAGGACGAGGTGGGCACGGGGCGCGGGCAGCTGGCACCGCCAGGGCACGTGGCTACCAGCCTGGGCTCGCTCGTTGCCACCCGGGTTTGGTGTCCCACGGAGGTGGCACCGTTCCGTGGGTCGCTGCCAGCTCGGGTTTGGTCATTATCAGCCCGGTTTTGGTCGTTAATTGCCGGGTTTTGGTCATTAATCACCTGGTTTTGGTCATTATTTGCCTGGTTTTGGTCATTAATTGCCAGGTTTTGGTCATTAATCGCCAGGTTTTGGTCATTAATTGCCAGTTTTGGTCATTAATCGCCAGGTTTTGGTCATTAATTGCCCAGTTTTGGTCATTAATTGCCCAGTTTTGGTCATTAATCGCCAGGTTTTGGTCATTAATTGCCGGTTTTGGTCATTATCAGCCCTGTTTTGGTCATTAATCACTGGGTTTTGGTCATTAATCACCGGGTTTGGTCATTAATTGCCCGGTTTTGGTCATTAACCACCCTTTTTTGGTCATTAATCGCCAGGTGTTGGTCATTATCAGCCCGATTTTGGTCATTATCAGCCTGGTTTTGATCGTTAATTGCCGGGTTTTGGTCATTAATTGCCGGGTTTTGGTTATTAATTGCCTGGTTTTGGTCATTAATCGCCTGGTTTTGGTCATTATTTGCCTGGTTTTGGTCATTATCAGCCCATTTTTGGTCATGAATCGCCAGGTTTTGGTCATTAATCGCCAGGTTTTGGTCATTAATCACCGGTTTTGGTCATTAATTGCCCAGTTTTGGTCATTAATTGCCGGTTTTGGTCATTATCAGCCCGATTTTGGTCATTATCAGCCTGGTTTTGGTCGTTAATTGCCAGTTTTAGTCATTATCAGCCCTGTTTTGGTCATTAATCACCGGTTTTGGTCATTATTTGCCTGGTTTTGGTCATTATCAGCCCATTTTTGGTCATGAATTGCCAGGTTTTGGTCATTAATCGCCAGGTTTTGGTCATTAATCACCGTTTTTGGTCATTAATTGCCCAGTTTTGGTCATTAATCACCGGTTTTGGTCGTTAATTGCCGGGTTTTGGTCATTAATTGCCGGGTTTTGGTTATTAATTGCCTGGTTTTGGTCATTAATCACCCATTTTTGGTCATTAATCACCCGTTTTCGGTCATTAATCACCCATTTCTGCTCATTAATCACCCATTTTTGGTCATCAACCGTTTCTGGTCACGAACCACCCAATTTTGGTCATTCTCAGCTGGTTTTGGTCACTGGCAGCCCGTTTTTGGTCATTAACTGTCCATTTTCAGTCATTAATCACCCATTTCTGCTCATTAATCACCCATTTCTGCTCATTAATCACTCATTTTTGGTCATCAACCGTTTCTGGTCATTAACCACCTGTTTTTAGTCATTAGTCACCTGTTTTTTGTCATTAACCACCCATTTCTGATCATTAATCACCCATTTCTGCTCATTAATCACCCGTTTTTGGTCATCAACCACCCATTTCTGGTCATAAATCAGGTCATCAACTGTTTCTGGTCATTAACCACCGGTTTTTGGTCATTAGTTACCCATTTCTGGTCATTAGTCACCCATTTTCGGTCATTAGTCACCCATTTTTGGTCATCAACTATTTCTGGTCATTAGTCACCCATTTCTGCTCATTAACCCCCCCATTTCTGGTCGTTAACCACCCATTTCTACTCATTAATCACCCATTTTTGGTCATTCTCAGCTGGTTTTGGTCACTGGCAGCCCGTTTTTGGTCATTAACTGCCCATTTTTGGTCATTAACTGCCCATTTTCAGTCATTAATCACCCATTTCTGCTCATTAATCACCCATTTTTGGTCATTAATCACCCATTTTTGGTCATCAACCATTTCTGGTCACGAACCACCCAATTTTGGTCATTCTCAGCTGGTTTTGGTCACTGGCAGCCCGTTTTCAGTCATTAATCACCCATTTCTGGTCATTAATCACCCATTTCTGGTCGTTACCCACCCATTTTTGGTCATTAATCACCCATTTTTGGTCATTAATCACCCATTTTTGGTCATCAACCATTTCTGGTCGTTACCCACCCATTTTTGGTCATTCTCAGCTGGTTTTGGTCACTGGCAGCCCGTTTTTGGTCATTAACTGCCCGTTTTTGGTCATTAATCACCCATTTCTGCTCATTAATCACCCATTTCTGCTCATTAATTACTCATTTTTGGTCATCAACCATTTCTGGTCACGAACCACCTATTTTTGGTCATTCTCAGCTGGTTTTGGTCACTGGCAGCCCGTTTTTGGTCATTAACTGCCCGTTTTTGGTCATTAATCACCCATTTCTGCTCATCAATCACCCATTTCTGCTCATTAATCACCCATTTTTGGTCATCAACCGTTTCTGGTCGTTACCCACCCATTTTTGGTCATTCTCAGCTGGTTTTGGTCACTGGCAGCCCGTTTTTGGTCATTAACTGCCCGTTTTTGGTCATTAACTGCCCGTTTTTGGTCATTAATCACCCATTTCTGCTCATTAATCACCCATTTCTGCTCATTAATCACCCATTTTTGGTCATCAACCGTTTCTGGTCGTTACCCACCCATTTTTGGTCATTCTCAGCTGGTTTTGGTCACTGGCAGCCCGTTTTTGGTCATTAACTGCCCGTTTTTGGTCATTAATCACCCATTTCTGCTCATTAATCACCCATTTCTGCTCATTAATCACCCATTTTTGGTCATTAATCACCCATTTTTGGTCATCAACCATTTCTGGTGGTTACCCACCCATTTTTGGTCATTCTCAGCTGGTTTTGGTCACTGGCAGCCCGTTTTTGGTCATTAACTGCCCGTTTTCGGTCATTAACCCCCCATTTCTGCTCATTAACCCCCCCTTTCTACTCATTAACCCCCCCATTTCTAATCGCTCACCACCCCCCACAGAGCCGCACCTACCTGGGCATGTCCACCCTGCGCGACCTCATCTTCAAGCGGCCGTCGCGGCAGTTCCAGTACCTGCACGTGCTGCTGGACCTGAGCTCCCACGAGAAGGACAAGGTCAGGGATGGTTCCCGGCGGCCGGCGGTGGCACCGGGGGTGGCACCGGGGAGGTGACGGCGCTGTCCCCGCCGCAGGTGAGGCAGCAGGCGCTGCTGTTCATCAAGCGCATGTACGAGAAGGAGCAGCTCCGCGAGTACGTGGAGAAGTTCGCCCTCAACTACCTGCAGCTGCTGGTGCACCCCAACCCGCCCTCGGTGCTCTTCGGCGCCGACAAGGACACGGGTGGGTCCTGCTGGGGGGGTGCGAGGGGGTTGGGGGTATCGGGGGTGGGTTGGGGACACTTGGGTGGGATGGGGACATCGGGGGTGGGATGGGGCAGAAGAGATGGGATGGGGACACCTGGGTGGGATGGGGACACCAGGGTTGGGATGGTGCCATCAGGGTTGGATTGGTGCCACCAGGGTTGGGATGGGGACATCGGGAGTGGGTTGGGGACACCTGGGTGGGATGGGGACACCAGGGGTGGGATGGGGGCACCTGGGTGGGATGGGGATACCTGGGTGGGATGGGGACACCTGGGTGGGATGGGGACACCAGGGGTGGGATGGGGACACCAGGGGTGGGATGGGGATACCAGGGTGGGATGGGGACAGAAGAGATGGGATGGGGTCACCTGGGTGGGGTTGGTGCCACCAGGGTTGGGTTGAAGACATCAGGGGTGGGTTGGGAACACCTGGGTGGGATGGGGACACCGGGGGTGGGATGGGGACAGAAGAGATGGGATGGGGACACCTGGGTGGGGTTGGTGCCACCAGGGTTGGGTTGAGGACATCAGGGGTGGGTTGGGAACACCTGGGTGGGATGGGGATACCAGGGGTGGGATGGGGACACCAGGGTTGGGTTGGTGCCACCAGGGTTGGGTTGGGGCCACCAGGGTTGGGATGGGGACACCAGGGTTGGGTTGGTGCCATCAGGGTTGGGATGGGGACATCGGGAGTGGGTTGAGGACACCTGGGTGGGATGGGGACAGAAGAGATGGGATGGGGACACCAGGGTGGGGTTGGTGCCACCAGGGTTGGGTTGAGGACATCAGGGGTGGGTTGGGAACACCTGGGTGGGATGGGGATACCAGGGTGGGATGGGGACACCTGGGTGGGATGGGGATACCAGGGTGGGATGGGGACACGTGGGTGGGATGGGGACACCAGGGGTGGGATGGGGACACCTGGGTGGGATGGGGACATCGGGGGTGGGATGGGGACACCTGGGTGGGATGGGGATACCAGGGTGGGATGGGGACACCAGGTTTGGGATGGGGACACCAGGGTTGGGTTGGTGCCATCAGGGTTGGGATGGGGACATCGGGAGTGGGTTGGGGACAGCAGGGGTGGGATGGGGTCACCAGGGGTGGGTTGGGGTCACCAGGGTGGGATGGGGCCACCAGGGGTGGGTTGGTGGCACCAGGGTTGGGATGGGGCCACCAGGGTTGGGTTGGTGCCATCAGGGTTGGGTTGGTGCCACCAGAGTTGGGTTGGTGCCACCAGGGTTGGGTTGGGGCCACCAGGGTTGGGATGGGGACACCAGGATTGGGTTGGTGCCATCAGGGTTGGGATGGGGACATCGGGAGTGGGTTGGGGACACCTGGGTGGGATGAGGACAGAAGAGATGGGATGGGGTCACCTGGGTGGGGTTGGTGCCACCAGGGTTGGGTTGAAGACATCAGGGGTGGGTTGGGAACACCTGGGTGGGATGGGGATACCAGGGTGGGATGGGGAGACCAGGGTTGGGTTGGGGATACCAGGGGTGGGATGGGGATACCAGGGTTGGGATGGGGACACCAGGGGTGGGATGGGGACACCAGGGGTGGGATGGGGATACCAGGGTTGGGATGGGGACACCTGGGTGGGATGGGGACACCTGGGTGGGATGGGGACACCAGGGTGGGATGGGGACATCGGGGGTGGGATGGGGACACCTGGGTGGGATGGGGATACCAGGGTGGGATGGGGACACCTGGGTGGGATGGGGATACCAGGGGTGGGATGGGGACACCTGGGTGGGATGGGGATACCAGGGTGGGATGGGGATACCAGGGGTGGGATGGGGATACCAGGGGTGGGATGGGGACACCTGGGTGGGATGGGGATACCAGGGGTGGGATGGGGATACCAGGGGTGGGATGGGGATACCAGGGGTGGGATGGGGACACCTGGGTGGGATGGGGATACCAGGGGTGGGATGGGGACACCAGGGTGGGATGGGGATACCAGGGGTGGGATGGGGATACCAGGGGTGGGATGGGGACACCTGGGTGGGATGGGGATACCAGGGTGGGATGGGGACACCAGGGTGGGATGGGGACACCAGGATTGGGTTGGTGCCACCAGGGTTGGGATGGGGACATCGGGAGTGGGTTGGGAACACCTGGGTGGGATGGGGACAGAAGAGATGGGATGGGGACACCTGGGTGGGGTTGGTGCCACCAGGGTTGGGTTGAAGACATCAGGGGTGGGTTGGGAACACCTGGGTGGGATGGGGATACCAGGGTGGGATGGGGACACCTGGGTGGGATGGGGACACCAGGGTGGGATGGGGACATCGGGGGTGGGATGGGGACACCAGGGTGGGATGGGGACATCGGGGGTGGGATGGGGACACCAGGGTGGGATAGGGATACCAGGGTGGGATGGGGATACCAGGGGTGGGATGGGGATACCAGGGGTGGGATGGGGACACCTGGGTGGGATGGGGACACCAGGGTGGGATGGGGACACCAGGGGTGGGATGGGGACACCAGGGTGGGATGGGGGTACCAGGGTGGGATGGGGATACCAGGGTGGGATGGGAACACCTGGGTGGGATGGGGATACCGGGGTGGGATGGGGATACCAGGGTGGGATGGGGATACCAGGGGTGGGATGGGGATACCAGGGGTGGGATGGGGACACCTGGGTGGGATGGGGATACCAGGGTGGGATGGGGGTACCAGGGTGGGATGGGGATACCAGGGTGGGATGGGAACACCTGGGTGGGATGGGGATACCAGGGTGGGATGAGGACAGAAGAGATGGGATGGGGACACCTGGGTGGGGTTGGTGCCACCAGGGTTGGGTTGAGGACATCAGGGGTGGGTTGGGAACACCTGGGTGGGATGGGGACACCGGGGGTGGGATGGGGACACCTGGGTGGGATGGGGACACCAGGGTGGGATGGGGACACCTGGGTTGGGTTGGTGCCATCAGGGTTGGGTTGGTGCCACCAGGGTTGGGATGGGGACACCTGGGTTGGGTTGGGGCCACCAGGGTTGGGATGGGGACACCTGGGTGGGATGGGGACACCTGGGTGGGATGGGGACACCAGGGGTGGGTTGGTGCCACCAGGGGTCGGACGGGGCCACCAGGGGTGGGATGTGGCCACCAGGGGTGGGATGGTGCCACCAGGGATGGGTCAGTGCCATCAGGGTTGGGATGGTGCCACCAGGGTTGGGTCGGTGCCACCAGGGTTGGGTCGGTGCCACCAGGGATGGGACAGAGCCATTGGGGTTGGGTTGGTGGCACTGGGGATGGGACGGAGCCATTGGGGTTGGGCCGGTGCCACCAGGGGTGGGTTGGTGCCACCAGGGTTGGGTCGGTGCCACCAGGGGTGGGTTGGTGCCACCAGGGTTGGGTCGGTGCCATCAGGGTTGGGTTGGTGCCACCAGGGTTGGGACAGAGCCATTGGGGTTGGGTCGGTGCCACCAGGGATGGGTTGGTGCCACCAGGGTTGGGTCGGTGCCACCAGGGATGGGATGGGGCCACCAGGGATGGGATGGGGACCCTGGAGTTGGGAGAAGGCCACCGGCATTGGATCGGTGTCACCAGGGTTGGGTTGGTGGGGCCAGGATGGGGCCACCAGGACTGGGCCAGTGCCACCAGGGCCAGGAGAAGGTTGCCAGCCTGGTTTTGGTCACTGCCAGCCCATTTTTGCTCGTTATCACCCCGTTTCTACTCGTTATCACCCCATTTTTGCTCATTGTCACCCCATTTTTGCTCGTTATCACCCTGTTTTTGCTCGTTATCACCCCATTTTTGCTCATTATCACCCCATTTTTGCTCATTATCACCCCATTTTTGCTCGTTATCACCCTGTTTTTGCTCGTTCTCACGCCGTTTTTACTCATTGACACCCTGTTTTTGCTCGTTATCACCCCATTTTTGCTCGTTCTCACCCCGTTTCTGCTCGTTCTCACCCCGTTTTTGCTCGTTCTCACCCCGTTTTTGCCCCTGCCGTGTCCCCAGAGGTGGCGGCGCCCTGGACCGAGGAGACCATCAAGCAGTGCCTGTACCTGTACCTGGCCCTGCTGCCCCACAACCACAAACTCATCCACGAGCTCGCCTCCGTCTACACCGAGGCCATCGCCGACATCAAGCGCACGGTGCTGCGCGTCATCGAGCAGCCGGTGAGGGGACACTGGGGACACTGGGGTCACTGGGGACACTGGGGACATTGGTGGCACCATGGGCAATCAAACTGCTTTCCTGCCTTGTTATCAATTAATGGGATCGGTTAATTGGGACAGTTGAGTGTCACCATTGTGGGGTCATCGAGCAGCCGGTGAGGGGGCATTGGGGACATCTGGGGGCATTGGGGACATTGGGGACACTGGGGACATCTGGGGACATTGGGGACATTGGGGACATCTGGGGACATCGGTGTCACCACGGGAAATCCCACCCCTTTCCTGCCTTGTTATCAATTAATGGGGTCGGTTAATTGGGACAGTTGGGTGTCACCATTGTGGGGTCATCGAGCAGCCGGTGAGGGGACATCTGGGGACACTGGGGATACTGGGGACATCTGGGGACATTGGGGACATCTGGGGACATCGGTGTCACCACGGGAAATCCCACCCCTTTCCTGCCTTGTTATCAATTAATGGGATCAGTTAATTGGGACAGTTGAGTGTCACCATTGTGGGGTCATCGAGCAGCCGGTGAGGGGACACTGGGGACATCTGGAGGCATTGGGGACATCTGGGGACATCTGGGGACACTGGGGACATTGGTGGCACCATGGGCAATCAAACCCCTTTCCTGCCCAGTTATCAATTAATGGGATCAGTTAATTGGGACAGTTGAGTGTCACCATTGTGGGGTCATCGAGCAGCCGGTGAGGGGACACTGGGGACATCTGGGGACACTGGGGACATTGGGGACATCTGGGGAAACCATGGGAAATCCCAGCCCTTTCCTGCCCAGTTATGAATTAATGGGGTCAGTTAATTAATGGGGTTGGTTAATTAATGGGGCAGTTGAGTGTCACCATTGTGGGGTCATCGGGCAGCTGGTGAGGGGACATCTGGGGACATCGGTGTCACCATGGGAAATCAAACCCCTTTCCTGCCCAGTTATCAATTAATGGGATCTGTTAATTAATGGGGTTGCTTGATTAACGGGGCAGTTGAGTGTCACCGTTGTGGGGTCATCGAGCAGCCGGTGAGGGGACACTGGGGATACTGGGGACACTGGGGACATTGGTGGCACCATGGGCAATCAAACTGCTTTCCTGCCTTGTTATCAATTAATGGGGTCGGTTAATTGGGACAGTTGGGTGTCACCATTGTGGGGTCATCGAGCAGCTGGTGAGGGGACACTGGGGACATCTGGGGACATTGGGGACATTGGGGACACTGGGGACATTGGTGGCACCATGGGCAATCAAACCCCTTTCCTACCCAGTTATCAATTAATGGGATCGGTTAATTGGGACAGTTGAGTGTCACCATTGTGGGGTCATCGAGCAGCCGGTGAGGGGACATTGGGGACATTTGGGGACACTGGGGACACTGGGGACATCTGGGGACATTGGGGACATCTGGGGACATTGGGGACATCTGGGGAAACCATGGGAAATCCCACCCCTTTCCTGCCTTGTTATGAATTAATGGGGTCGGTTAATTAATGGGGTTGGTTAATTAATGGGGCAGTTGAGTGTCACCATTGTGGGGTCATCGAGCAGCTGGTGAGGGGACACTGGGGACACTGGGGACATTGGGGACACTGGGGACACTGGGGACATTGGTGGCACCATGGGCAATCAAACTGCTTTCCTGCCTTGTTATCAATTAATGGGGTCGGTTAATTGGGACAGTTGAGTGTCACCATTGTGGGGTCATCGAGCAGCCGGTGAGGGGACACTGGGGACATCTGGGGACATCTGGGGACACTGGGGACATTGGTGGCACCATGGGCAATCAAACCCCTTTCCTACCCAGTTATCAATTAATGGGGTCGGTTAATTGGGACAGTTGGGTGTCACCATTGTGGGGTCATCGAGCAGCCGGTGAGGGGACACTGGGGACATTTGGGGACATCTGGGGACATTGGGGACACTGGGGACATTGGGGACACTGGGGACACTGGGGACATCTGGGGACATCGGTGGCACCATGGGCAATCAAACCCCTTTCCTACCCAGTTATCAATTAATGGGGTTGGTTAATTAATGGGGTCAGTTAATTAATGGAATCAGTTAATTGGGACGGTTGGGTGTCACCATTGTGGGGTCATCGAGCAGCCGGTGAGGGGACACTGGGGACATCTGGGGACATTGGGGGACATCTGGGGACACTGGGGACATCGGTGACACCACGGGAAATCCCACCCCTTTCCTGCCTTGTTATCAGTTAATGGGATCTGTTAATTAATGGGGTTGCTTGATTAACGGGGCAGTTGAGTGTCACCATTGTGGGGTCATCGAGCAGCCGGTGAGGGGACACTGGGGACACTGGGGACACTGGGGACATTGGTGGCACCATGGGCAATCAAACTGCTTTCCTGCCCAGTTATCAATTAATGGGGTCGGTTAATTGGGACAGTTGAGTGTCACCATTGTGGGGTCATCGAGCAGCCGGTGAGGGGACACTGGGGACACTGGGGACATTTGGGGACATTGGGGACACTGGGGACATTGGGGACACTGGGGACACTGGGGACATCTGGGGACATTGGTGGCACCATGGGCAATCAAACCCCTTTCCTCCCCAGTTATCAATTAATGGGGTTGGTTAATTAATGGGGTCAGTTAATTAATGGAATCAGTTAATTGGGACAGTTGGGTGTCACCATTGTGGGGTCATCGAGCAGCCGGTGAGGGGACATCTGGGGACACTGGGGACGTCGGTGTCACCATGGGAAATCAAACCCCCTTCCTGCCTTGTTATCAGTTAATGGGATCTGTTAATTAATGGGGTTGCTTGATTAACGGGGCAGTTGGGTGTCACCATTGTGGGGTCATCGAGCAGCCGGTGAGGGGACACTGGGGACATTTGGGGACACTGGGGACATCTGGGGACACTGGGGACATCTGGGGACACAAGTTAAATATTCCAACGTTACCACCACACGAACAACGCCACCATTAATTAACCCCCAAAACCCCCCCCCGAACAATTCCCAATTCCCACCCTCCCCCCTCTCCCGAGCGACCCCCACCCCTCCCTGAGCCCAAGCGAGGCCTCGTTTGGGTTTAAAAACCCCCGGATTTCGGTTCCGCTCTGGAATTCGGGCGACCGCATCCCCGGTTTCGCGGCAGATCCGCGGGATGGGCATGAACTCGCCGGAGCTGCTGCTGCTGGTGGAGAACTGCCCCAAGGGCGCCGAGACTTTGGTGACGCGCTGCCTGCACAGCCTGACCGACAAAGGTGGGCCCGGGGCACGTCCGGCGGCGGTGGCCGGAGGCGCCGGGTGACCCGCGGTGACCCGCAGTGACCCGCGGCGTCCCCATCGCCCCGGCAGTGCCGCCCTCGCCGGAGCTGGTGAAGAGGGTGCGGGAGCTCTACCACAAGCGGCTGCCGGACGTGCGGTTCCTCATCCCCGTCCTGAACGGGCTGGAGAAGGTCAGGGCGGGTGTTCGTCACCGCTGGTGTCACCCCCGGTGTCACCCGTGGTGTCAGCGGGGCTGAGCGGGGGCTGGTTTTGGTGCAGAAAGAGGTGATTCAGGCGCTGCCCAAACTCATCAAGCTCAACCCCATCGTGGTCAAGGAGGTGTTCAACCGCCTGCTGGGGACGCAGCACGGTGAGGGGACGGCTGGGGACAGCGAGGGGACAGCGAGGGGACAGTCTGGGGACAGCCTGGGGACAGCTTGGGGACAGTGTGGGGACATGGGACAGCCTGGGGACAGCTTGGGGACAACTGGGGTGGGACACGGGACAGGCCTGCTGGGGACGCAGCACGGTGAGGGGATGGCTGGGGACAGCTTGGGGACAGCCTGGGGACCTGGGACAGTCTGGGGACAGCTTGGGGACAGTCTGGGGACATGGGACAGCTGGGGACAGCTTGGGGACAGTCTGGGGACATGGGACAGTCTGGGGACATGGGACAGCTTGGGGACAGTCTGGGGACATGGGACAGCCTGGGGACAGCTTGGGGACAACTGGGGTGGGACACAGGACAGGCCTGCTGGGGACGCAGCACGGTGAGGGGACAGCTTGGGGACAGCGAGGGGACATGGGAGAGTTTGGGGACCTGGGACAGTGAGGGGACATGGGACAGCTTGGGGACAGCGAGGGGACAGTGAGGGGACAGTCTGGGGACCTGGGACAGTCTGGGGACATGGGACAGCAAGGGGACAGCTTGGGGACAGTCTGGGGACATGGGACAGCCTGGGGACAGTTGGGGACAGTCTGGGGACATGGGACAGCAAGGGGACAGCTTGGGGACAGTCTGGGGACATGGGACAGCCTGGGGACAGCTTGGAGACAACTGGGGTGGGACACGGGACAGGCCTGCTGGGGACGCAGCACAGTGAGGGGACAGTGAGGGGACATGGGACAGTCTGGGGACATGGGACAGCTTGGGGACAGTCTGGGGACATGGGACAGCCTGGGGACAGCCTGGGGACAACTGGGGTGGGACACGGGACAGGCCTGCTGGGGACGCAGCACGGTGAGGGGACAGTGAGGGGACATGGGACAGCCTGGGGACAGCGAGGGGACAGCGAGGGGACAGCCTGGGGACATGGGACAGCTTGGGGACAGCCTGGGGACAACTGGGGTGGGACACAGGACAGGCCTGCTGGGGACGCAGCATGGTGAGGGGACGGCTGGGGACAGCTTGGGGACAGCGAGGGGACCTGGGACAGTCTGGGGACAGCTTGGGGACAGTCTGGGGACATGGGACAGCCTGGGGACAGCTTGGGGACAGCAAGGGGACAGCAAGGGGACAGTTGGGGACAGTCTGGGGACATGGGACAGCCTGGGGACAGCTTGGGGACAGCCTGGGGACATGGGACAGCTTGGGGACAGCTTGGGGACAACTGGGGTGGGACCCAGGACAGGCCTGCTGGGGACGCAGCACAGTGAGGGGACAGTGAGGGGACATGGGACAGTCTGGGGACATGGGACAGCTTGGGGACAACTGGGGTGGGACACAGGACAGGCCTGCTGGGGACGCAGCACGGTGAGGGGACGGCTGGGGACAGCTTGGGACAGTGAGGGGACAGCCTGGGGACATGGGACAGCCTGGGGACAGCTTGGGGACAGTCTGGGGGACAGCTTGGGGACAGTGAGGGGACAGCTGGGGACAGCTTGGGGACAGCCTGGGGACATGGGACAGCTTGGGGACAACTGGGGTGGGACACGGGACAGGCCTGCTGGGGACGCAGCACGGTGAGGGGACGGCGAGGGGATGGCTGGGGACAGCTTGGGGACAGCTTGGGGACAGCCTGGGGACAGCTTGGGGACATGGGACAGCTTGGGGACAACGAGGGGACAGTGAGGGGTGGGACACAGGACAGGCCTGCTGGGGACGCAGCACGGTGAGGGGACAGCTTGGGGACAGCGAGGGGACATGGGAGAGTTTGGGGACCTGGGACAGTGAGGGGACATGGGACAGCTTGGGGACAGCGAGGGGACAGTGAGGGGACAGTCTGGGGACCTGGGACAGTCTGGGGACATGGGACAGCTTGGGGACAGCCTGGGGACAGTGAGGGGACAGCTTGAGGACAGTCTGGGGACACGGCACAGCTTGGGGACATGGGACAGCCTGAGGACATGGGACACTTGGGGACATGGGACAGTCTGGGGACAGCGAGGGGATGGTGAAGGGACAGCCTGGGGACATGGGACAGCTTGGGGACAGCGAGGGGACAGCTTGGGGACATGGGACAGTCTGGGGACAGCTGGGGACAGTGAGGGGACAGCCTGGGGACAGTCTGGGGACATGGGACAGCTTGGGGACATGGGACAGTCTGGGGACAGCTGGGGACAGTGAGGGGACAGTCTGGGGACAGCTTAGGAACGGCTTGGGGACAGTCTGGGGACATGGGACACTTGGGGACAGTCTGGGGACACGGGACACTTGGGGACAGCAGCAGTGTCACCATGGGGACATGGGACCTCCCAGAGGTGGGACACGGGGCGTCCCTGGCTTGGGGACACCGTGTGACATCCCAGGAGGGGCTGCGGGGTGCCAGGGCCACCCCAGGGCCACCCCGGGGCCACCTCAGGGCCACCCCGGGGTGACGCCGTGCCCTGTCCCCACGCCGGTGTCCCCGCAGGTGACGGCGCCTCGGCCGTGTCCCCCCTGAACCCCGGGGAGCTCCTGATCGCCCTGCACAACATCGACTCGGCCAAGTGCGACATGAAATCCATCATCAAAGGTGGGGACAGCCCGGGGGTGACAGGGACACCCCAGGGACACCCTAGGGGGTGACAGGGACATCGGGGGGTGACAGGGACACCCCAGGGGGACACGGGACCCCTGTCCATCGACTCGGCCAAGTGCGACATGAAATCCATCATCAAAGGTGGGGACAGCCCGGGGACACCCCAGGGACACCCCAGGGGGTGACAGGGACACCCCAGGGACACCCCAGGGGGTGACAGGGACACCCCAGGGGGACACGGGACCCCTGTCCATCGACTCGGCCGAGTGCGACATGAAATCCATCATCAAAGGTGGGGACAGCCCGGGGGTGACAGGGACACCCCAGGGGGTGACAGGGACACCCCAGGGACACCCCAGGGACACCCTAGGGACACCCCAGGGGTGACAGGGACACCCCAGGGGGTGACAGGGACACCCTAGGGACACCCTAGGGGGTGACAGGGACACCCCAGAGACACCCCAGGGACACCCCAGGGGGTGACAGGGACATCGGGGGGTGACAGGGACACCCCAGGGGGACACGGGACCCCTGTCCATTGACTCGGCCGAGTGTGACATGACATCCATCATCAAAGGTGGGGACAGCCCGGGGGTGACAGGGACACCCCAGGGACACCCCAGGGACACCCCGGGACACCCCAGGGGGTGACAGGGACACCCAGGGACACCCCAGGGACACCCTAGGGGGTGACAGGGACACCCTGGGGGGTGACAGGGACACCCCAGAGACACCCCAGGGACACCCCAGGGGGTGACAGGGACATCGGGGGGTGACAGGGATACCCCAGGGGGACACGGGACCCCTGTCCATCGACTCGGCCGAGTGTGACATGAAATCCATCATCAAAGGTGGGGACAGCCCGGGGACACCCCAGGGGGTGACAGGGACACCCAGGGACACCCCAGGGACACCCCAGGGGGTGACAGGGACATCGAGGGGTGACAGGGACACCCAGGGACACCCCAGGGGGTGACAGGGACACTGTGGGGGGGACACGGGACCCCTGTCCATCGACTCGGCCAAGTGCGACATGAAATCCATCATCAAAGGTGGGGACAGCCCGGGGGTGACAGGGACACCCCAGGGACACCCCAGGGACACCCCAGGGGGTGACAGGGACATCGGGGGGTGACAGGGACACCCCAGGGGGTGACAGGGACACCCAGGGGGTGACAGGGACACCCCAGGGACACCCCAGGGGGTGACAGGGACACCCCAGGGGGACACGGGACCCCTGTCCATCGACTCGGCCGAGTGCGACATGAAATCCATCATCAAAGGTGGGGACAGCCCAGGGACACCCCAGGGACACCCCGGGGGATGACAGGGACACCCAGGGACACCCTAGGGGGTGACAGGGACACCCAGGGACACCCCAGGGGGTGACAGGGACACCCAGGGGTGACAGGGACACCCCAGGGGGTGACAGGGACAGCGGGGGGTGACAGGGACACCCCAGGGGGACACGGGACCCCTGTCCATCGACTCGGCCAAGTGCGACATGAAATCCATCATCAAAGGTGGGGACAGCCCGGGGGGTGACAGGGACACCCCAGAGACACCCCAGGGACACCCCAGGGGGTGACAGGGACACCCAGGGGGTGACAGGGACACCCCAGGGACACCCCAGGGGGTGACAGGGACACCTCAGGGGGACACGGGACCCCTGTCCATCGACTCGGCCGAGTGTGACATGAAATCCATCATCAAAGGAGGGGACACCCCAGGGGTGACAGGGACACCCCAGGGACACCCCAGGGACACCCCAGGGGGTGACAGGGACACCCCAGGGACACCCCAGGGGGTGACAGGGACACCCCAGGGACACCCCAGGGACACCCCAGGGGGTGACAGGGACATCAGGGGGTGACAGAGACACCCCAGGGACACCCCAGGGTGGGTGACAGGGACACCCCAGGGACACCCTGGCGGTGACAGGGACACCCCGGGGGTGACAGGGACACCCCAGAGACACCCCAGGGGGTGACAGGGACATTGATGGGTGACAGGGACACCCCAGGGGGGGTGACAGGGACACCCCGGGGGTGACAGGGACACCCCAGGGACACCCCAGGGACACCCCAGGGGGTGACAAGGTCATTGATGGGTGACAGGGACACCCCAGGGGGGGTGACAGGGACATCGAGGGGTGACAGGGACACCCCGGGGGTGACAGGGACACCCCAGGGACACCCCAGAGACACCCCAGGGGGGGTGACAGGGACACCCCAGGACACCCCAGGGGGTGACAGGGACACCCCGGGGGGACACGGGACATGGGGCCCCCAAAGGGATGGAGGGACCCAAGGGGGGGGTCCATGGAAATGGGGGGGGGGGGGGGGGGTCCCACTCTGGTCCATGGGATGGTGCCAGTGTCCCCCCAGTGCCTCCCAGTGTCCCCCCAGTGTCCTCCCAGTGCCTCCCAGTGTCCTCACAGTGCCCTCCCAGTGTCCTCCCAGTGTCCCCCCAGTGTCCTCCCAGTGTCCTCCCAGTGTCCTCCCAGTGTCCTCCCAGTGCCCCCAGTGTCCTCCCAGTGCCTCCCAGTGTCCCCCCAGTGTCCTCCCAGTGTCCTCCCAGTGCCTCCCAGTGTCCTCACAGTGTCCTCCCAGTGCCTCCCAGTGCCTCCCAGTGTCCCCCCAGTGTCCTCCCAGTGCCCTCCCAGTGTCCTCCCAGTGCCTCCCAGTCCCTCCCAGTGCCCTTTTACTCCCTCCCAATCCCCTCCAGTCCCTCCCAATCCCCTCCCAGTCCCTCCCAATCCCCTCCCAGTCCCTCCCAGTGCCCCTTTAGTCCCTCCCAATCCCCTCCCAGTCCCTCCCAATCCCCTCCAGTCCCTCCCAGCGCCTCCCAGTCCCTCCCAGTGCCCTTTTACTCCCTCCCAATCCCCTCCCAGTCCCTCCCAGTGCCCTTTTACTCCCTCCCAATCCCCTCCAGTCCCTCCCAATCCCCTCCAGTCCCTCCCAATCCCCTCCCAGTCCCTCCCAATCCCCTCCCAGTCCCTCCCAATCCCCTCCCAATCCCCTCCCAGTCCCTCCTAATCCCCTCCCAGTCCCTCCCAGTGCCCTTTTACTCCCTCCCAATCCCCTCCAGTCCCTCCCAATCCCCTCCCAGTCCCTCCCAATCCCCACCCAGTCCCTCCCAGTGCCCTTTTAGTCCCTCCCAATCCCCTCCCAGCGCCTCCCAGTCCCTCCCAGTGCCCTTTTAGTCCCTCCCAATCCCCACCCAGTCCCTCCCAATCCCCTCCCAGTCCCTCCCAGTGCCCTTTTAGTCCCTCCCAGTGCCCTTTTAGTCCCTCCCAGTGCCCCTTTAGTCCCTCCCAATCCCCTCCCAGCGCCTCCCAGTCCCTCCCAGTGCCCTTTTACTCCCTGCCAATCCTCTCCAGTCCCTCCCAATCCCCTCCCAGTCCCTCCCAATCCCCACCCAGTCCCACCCAGTGCCCTTTTACTCCCTCCCAATCCCCTCCCAGCGCCTCCCAGTCCCTCCCAGTGCCCTTTTAGTCCCGCCCAATCCCCTCCCAGTCCCTCCCAGTGCCCTTTTAGTCCCTCCCAATCCCCTCCCAGCGCCTCCCAGTCCCTCCCAGTGCCCCTTTAGTCCCTCCCAATCCCCTCCCAGTCCCTCCCAGTCCCTCCCAGTCTCTCCCAGTGCCCCTTTAGTCCCTCCCAATACCCTCCCAGTCCCTCCCAGCGCCTCCCAGTCCCTCCCAGTCCCTCCCAGTGCCCTTTTACTCCCTCCCAATCCCCTCCAGTCCCTCCCAGTGCCCTTTTAGTCCCTCCCAATCCCCTCCCAGCACCTCCCAGTCCCTCCCAGTGCCCTTTTAGTCCCGCCCAATCCCCTCCCAGTCCCTCCCAGTGCCCCTTTAGTCCCTCCCAATCCCCTCCCAGTCCCTCCCAGTGCCCCCAGTCCCCCCGCCCAGCGCCGCTGTCCCCGCAGCCACCAACCTGTGCTTCGCGGAGCGCAACGTGTACACGTCGGAGGTGCTGGCGGTGGTGATGCAGCAGCTGATGGAGCAGAGCCCGCTGCCGATGCTGCTGATGCGCACGGTCATCCAGGCGCTGACCATGTACCCCCGCCTGGGCGGCTTCGTCATGAACATCCTGTCCCGCCTCATCATGAAGCAGGTCCCGAAATTAGCCCTCCGCACCACCCCAAAAAAAAAACCACAAAAAAAAACCAAAAAAAACCAAAAAAAACCCAAAAAAACAAAAAAACCCAAAAAAACAAAAAAAAAAAACAAAAAAAACACAAAAAAAAACACAAAAAAAAACAAAAAAAAAACAAAAAAAAAAAACAAAAAAACCCAAAAAAACCACAAAAAAAAACAAAAAAAAAACAAAAAAAAAACAAAAAAACCAAAAAAAAACCAAAAAACAAAACAAAAAAAACCCACAAAAAAACCAAAAAAAAAAACCAAAAAAAAAAACCCAAAAAAAAAACCACAAAAAAACCCAAAAAAACCCAAAAAAAAAACAAAAAAAAACCAAAAAAACCCCCCAAAAAAACCAAAAAAACACCAAAAAAACCAAAAAAACCCAAAAAAACAAAAAAAAAACAAAAAAAAACCCAAAAAAAACCAAAAAAAACCAAAAAACCTCAAAAAAACCAAAAAACCCCCAAAAAAACCAAAAAAAACCCCAAAAAACCCAAAAAAACCCCAAAAAAAACCCAAAAAACCAAAAAAAAAAACCAAAAAAAAACAAAAAAAAAAAACAAAAAAACCCAAAAAAAACCAAAAAAACCCCAAAAAAAACGGCCCCGGAATTCGTTGCGAGATGCCCGAAAAAAAAAAAAAAATTGTACCGGAAATTTAAAAAAAAAACGCCGTCGAAATAAATCCCCTCAAGCACCCGAAAGCGCGCCCTAAAAAAGCCCCTCCCCCCCCCCAGAATTCCGCCCCCAAAATGCGGGAGGTGTTCTGTGGAAATGGAGGAAAGGAATGCGCGCGAAAATCGGAAGAAGAAAATTCCGGCAAATGCCAGCAAAATGCCCCCCAAAAAATGGTCCCAAAATGGGAAAAAAAATTTTACCGGAATGACCTCCCGAAATTACCCAAAAATCACCCAAAAATTCCCCCAAAAATCCCCAAGATATTCTCTCGAAATCTCCCCAAAAATTCTCCCAAAAATCCAAAAATATTCCCCCCAAATCCCCCCAAAATTTGGGATACAGGACCCCTGGGTGACCCCGCTGTCCCCACTGACCCCTGGGTGTCCCCGCTGACCCCCAGCTGACCCCGCTGACCCCTGGGTGTCCCCGCTGACCCCTGGGTGACCCCGCTGACCCCGCTGACCCCTGGGTGACCCCGCTGACCCCCAGCTGACCCCACTGACCCCTGGGTGTCCCCGCTGACCCCACTGACCCCTGGGTGTCCCAGCTGACCCCCAGCTGACCCCGCTGACCCCTGGGTGACCCCGCTGACCCCCAGCTGACCCCGCTGACCCCTGGGTGACCCCGCTGACCCCCAGTTGACCCCACTGACCCCTGGATGACCCCACTGACCCCTGGATGACCCCGCTGACCCCACTGACCCCTGGGTGACCCTGCTGACCCCTGGGTGACCCCACTGACCCCTGGATGACCCCGCTGACCCCCGGGTGTCCCCACTGACCCCGCTGACCCCTGGGTGACCCCACTGACCCCTGGGCGACCCCGCTGACCCCACTGACCCCGCTGACCCCTGGATGTCCCCGCTGACCCCCACTGACCCCCAGGTGTCCCCCCTGACCCCGCTGGCCCCTGGGTGTCCCCGCTGACCCCTGGATGTCCCCCCCAGGTGTGGAAGTACCCCAAGGTGTGGGAAGGGTTCATCAAGTGCTGCCAGCGCACGAAGCCCCAGTCCTTCCAGGTGGTCCTGCAGCTGCCCCCGCCCCAGCTCGCCGCCGTCTTCGAGAAGTGTCCGGAGCTCCGCGAGCCCCTCCTGAGCCACGTCCGAGCCCTCACCCCACACCAGGTGACCCTGCCCCACCACCACCACCCCGGGGAGAAAGGGACACGTCCTGGGGACAGGGGACACATCCTGGGGACAGGGGACACGTCCTGGGACACACCCCAGGGACAGGGGACACCCACCCTGGGGACAGGGGCCACCCCTGGGACACACCCTGGGGACAGGGGACACATCCTGGGACACATCCTGGGGACAGGGGACACCCCTGGGGATGGGGGGACACATCCTGGGACAGGGAACACCCCGCGGGGGACAGGGGACACCCCCTGGGGACAGGGGGACACATCCTGGGACACCCCTGGGGACAGGGGACACCCCTCTGGGACAGGGGACATCCCTGGGGACAGGGGGACACGTCCTGGGACACACCCCGGGGACAGGGGACACATCCTGGGGACAGGGGACACCCCTGGGGACAGGGGGACACATCCCTGGGACACCCCTGGGGACAGGGGGACACATCCTGGGACAGGGGACACCCCTGGGGACAGGGGGACACATCCTGGGACACCCCTGGGGACAGGGGACACATCCTGGGACAGGGGACATGTCCTGGGACACCCCTGGGGACACATCCTGGGACAGGGAACACCCCCCTGGGGACAGGGGACACCCCTGGGGATGGGGGGACACATCCTGGGATACCCCTGGGACACCCCTGGGGACAGGGGACACCCACCCTGGGGACAGGGGACACGTCCTGGGACACACCCCAGGGACAGGGGACACCCGCCCTGGGGACAGGGGGACACCCCTGGGACACCCCTGGGGACAGGGGACACATCCTGGGGACAGGGATCACATCTTGGGACACACCTGGGGACAGGGGACACATCCTGGGACACATCCTGGGACACATCCTGGGGACAGGGGACACCCCTGGCACACCCCAGGGACAGGGGACACCCACCCTGGGGACAGGGGACACCCCTGGGACACCCCCCGGGGGACAGGGGACACCCCTGGGACACCCCTGGGGACAGGGGACACCCCTGGGACACCCCCCGGGGGACAGGGGACACCCCTGGGACACCCCTGGGGACAGGGGCCACCCCCTGGGGGACAGGGGACACCCCTGGGACACCCCCCGGGGGACAGGGGACACCCCTGGGACACCCCTGGGGACAGGGGCCACCCCCTGGGGGACAGGGGACACCCCTGGGACACCCCTGGGGACAGGGGACACCCCTGGGGACAGGGGACACCCCTGGGACACCCCTGGGGACAGGGGACCCGCCCAGGGAGGTGACACCCCCTGCCCCGGTCACAGCAAGCGCACATCCCGCTGTCCACCATGGCCATCCTGGAGGCCACCACGCGCCACGAGCCCGCGGGGACACCTGGAGAGGTGGGGACACCTGGGGAGGGGGGGACAGGGGGGGGACACCTGGGGAGGGGGGGACACCTGGGGAGGGGGGGACGGGGGGGGACACCTGGGGAGGGGGGGACAGGGTGGGGACACCTGGGGAGGGGGGGACAGGGGGGACAGGGGGACACCTGGAGAGGTGGGGACACCTGGGGAGGGGGGGACACCTGGGGAGGGGGGGACACCTGGATAGGGGGGGACAGGGGGGGACAGGGGGACACCTGGGGAGGGGGGGACAGGGTGGGGATAGGGTGGGGACACCTGGAGAGGTGGGGACACCTTGGGAGGTGGGGACAGGGGGGGACACCCAGAGAGGTGGGGACAGGGGGGGTAGGGGGCTCAGAGTGACCCCAGACCCTTTTGGGGACACCCAGAGAGGTGGGGACGGGGGGCCAGGGTGACCCCAGACCCTTTTGGGGACACCTGGAGGGTGGGGACAGGGGGGGTGGGGGGCTCAGAGTGACCCCAGACCCTTTTGGGGACACCTGGAGGGTGGGGACAGGGGGAGTGGGGGGCTCAGAGTGACCCCAGACCCTTTTGGGGACACCCAGAGAAGTGGGGACAGGGGGGATGGGGTGGGGGACTCAGGGTGACCCCATGGGCTGAATTTGGGGTCCCCCCCACCCCCTTACCCCCCCCTCTCTCCATGTCCCCCCTCCCCAGGAGAAGCCCCCCAAACGTCCGAGCGAGGAAGACCCCAAACCCAAGGGGGCCCCCCCAGCCCCGGGGGGGGGTCCCAGCTCAGGCTCCTCCCCCTCCGAGCCCCCCCCCGCGGACCTGGGGGGAGGGGGCGACCTGGAGCCCCCCTCCATCTTCATCAGCGTCCCCGAGGATGAGGAGAGCTCGGGGGGGGACGTCTCCCCCCCCGCCCCCGCCGCCCTCGACCCCCCCACGGCCCCCCCAAAGGTAACCCCTCCCCCCACCCCCCTCTGCACCCCATTTTGGGGAGGGGGGGGCACCTCTCACCCCTCCCCCCTCCCCTTATTTCCCCCCTCAGGACCCCCCTGCGGGCCCGGAGCCCCCCCCGGCCGTGCCCCCCACCACCGAGGGCCCCCCCAGCAGCCCCCCCTCGTCGGAGCCGCCCCCCCCCGGCACCCAGAGCCCCGAGGTGCCCCCGGGGGGGGTCCCTGAGGTCCCCCCAGGCCCCGCCGAGGGCTGAGGGGAGCGGGGGGAGCCCCCCGAGACCCCCCCACCCCCCCGAGCGCTGGGGGGGGGGGGCTCAATAAAAGCCTGGGAGGAGCTTGGGGGGTCCTGTGTGGGTTTTTGGGGGTGGGGAGGGGGCGTGGCCTGTGTGGGAGGGGGCGTGGTTTATATCCCTGGGGGTGGGGCTTGGGTGGCTTGGGGGTGGAGCCGAAATGGGGGGGGGGGGTGTCTCATTTTGGGGTGGGGGTCTCGGTGTTTTGGGAGGGGGTTGGGGGTGTGGCCTGTGTTCGAGGGGCGGGGCTTTGCCTCTGGGGGCGTGGTCTCACGTTTTGGGGCGTGGTTTAATCCACCTGGGGGCGTGGCTTTGCCTTTTGGGGGGTGGTCTCATCCACCTGGGGGGCGTGGGCTCTGTGTTGGTGGGCGTGGCCTTATCCACCTGGGGGCGTGGTCTCTGCGTTTTGGGGCGTGGCCTCAGTTTGGGGGCGTGGTTTCGTTCACCTGGGGGGCGTGGTCTCTGGGGGGGTGGTCTCTTCCACCCGGGGGGGCGTGGCTTCAGTGCTTGGGGGCGTGGCTTCGTCTCACGGGGGCGTGGCCTCAACCCCCGGGGGGCGTGGTTTCGTGTTTTAGGGCACTGTCTCATCCACCCGGGGGGCGTGGTCTCTGTGTTTTGGGGCGTGGTCTCACCCAAATGGGGGCGTGGTTTCGCGTGGGGGGGGTAGGTGGTGTCATCCGGGGGGGCGTGGTCTCTGTATTCGGGGGCGTGGTTTCACCCATATGGGGGCGTGGTTTCACGTTTGGGGGCGTGGTCTCTTTTGGGGCGTGGTCTCACCCACCTGGGGACGTGGTTTGTGGTTTTGGGGCGTGGTCTCATCTATCTGGGGGCGTGGTCTCAGAGTTTTGGGGCGTGGTCTCATTCACCTGGGGCGTGGTCTCTGTGTTTTGGGGCGTGGTCTCACCCACATGGGGGTGTGACCCCACCCACCGTGGGCGTGGCTTCGCGTTTGGGGGCGTGGTCTCATTCGCCTGGGGGCGTGGTCTCGCCCACATGGGGGCGTGGCCTCGCGTTTGGGGGCGTGGCGTCATCAGGGGCGTGGTCTCTGTGTTCGGGGGCGTGGCCTCATCCACCGGGGGCGTGGTTTCGCGTTTGGGGGCGTGGTCTCATCCCCTGGGGGCGTGGTCTCGTGGTTTTGGGGCGTGGCCGCACCCACCGAGGGCGTGGCTTCGCGTTTGGGGGCGTGGTCTCACTCACCTGGGGGCGTGGTCTCTGTTCGGGGGCGTGGCGTCATCCCCGGGGGCGTGGCCTCGGCGTTCGTGGGCGTGGTCTCGGCGTTCGTGGGCGTGGTTTCGCTTCTCGGGGGCGTGTCCCCTCCCTCCTCCCCCGCTGATTGGCTCGCTCCCCCCCTCGTGGGCGTGGCCTCCCCCCGCGGTGGGCGTGGCCCCGGTGACTCAGCGCCGCCATGGCGGCGGCCGCTCCCGCCCGGGCCTGACGCGGCTTCCGGCGGCGATGGCGGCGGCGGCGGCGGCGGCGGCGGCCCCGGGCCCGGGCCCGGCCGAGGCTCCCGCGGCCGCTCCGGAGCTCAAGAGCCGCTTCCGCACCCGCGAGGGCTCCTACCGCCTGCTGGGCCCCGCCACCTCCGCCGCCGCCGCCTCCTCCGCCGCCTCCTCCGCCGGGCCCGCCCCGGCCGGGCCCGCCCCGCCGGGCCCCGGGGCGCTGCCGCCGGTTCGGCTGTCGATGGTGCGGCTGGCGCGGAGCCGGAGCCCCCCCGGAGGCGCCGCCGAACGCAGCCGCGTCTGCTGCAACCTCGGCCGGGAGCTGCATTTCTACGGAGGGGCCGGGCCCGGGGGACGCGGCAGCCGCAGGGTAACGGGGAGAGAAGCGGGGAGAGAGGCGGGGAGCGGCGGGGGAGAGAGCGGGGGAACGGGGGAGTAACGGGGGGTGGGGGGGAAACGGGGGGAATGGGGGGGAAAGTGACACCAGGGGTGGGCACAGTGACACCAGGGGTGGGCACAGTGACCACAGGGATGGTGACAGTGACCCCAGGAGTGGTGAGAGTGTCCCCAGGGGTGGGCACAGTGACCACAGGGGTGGGCACAGTGACCCCAGGAGTGGTGAGAGTGTCCCCAGGGGTGGGCACAGTGACCCCAGGGGTGGGCACAGTGACCGCAGGATGGACACAGTGACCACAGGGATGGTGGCAGTGACCCCAGGGGTGGGCACAGTGACCCCAGGGATGGGCACAGTGACCCCAGGGGTGGTGGCAGTGACCACAGGGGTGGGCACAGTGACCCCAGGGGTGGGCACAGTGACCACAGGATTGGTGAGAGTGACCACAGGGCAGACAAAGGTCACTTCAGGACCGGTGACAGTGACCCCAGGGGTGGGCACAGTGACCCCAGGGGTGGGCACAGTGACCACAGGATGGGCACAGTGACCCCAGGGGTGGGCACAGTGACCGCAGGGATGGTGACAGTGACCACAGGGGTGGGCACAGTGCCCCCAGGGATGGTGACAGTGACCCCAGGGGTGGGCACAGTGACCCCAGGGATGGTGACAGTGACCACAGGGATGGTGGCAGTGACCCCAGGGGTGGGCACAGTGACCACAGGAGTGGTGACAGTGACTCCAGGACTGGTGACAGTGACCACAGGGATGGTGACAGTGGCACCAGAGATGGGCACAGTGACCGCAGGGATGGTGACAGTGACCCCAGGGATGGTGACAGTGACCCCAGGGATGGGCACAGTGCCCCCAGGACCAGTGACAGTGACCCCAGGGGTGGGCACAGTGACCGCAGGGATGGTGACAGTGACCCCAGGGGTGGGCACAGTGACCCCAGGGGTGGTGAGAGTGACCTCAGGGGTGGGCACAGTGACCACAGGGGTGGGCACAGTGACCGCAGGATGGACACAGTGACCACAGGGATGGTGGCAGTGACCCCAGGGGTGGGCACAGTGACCCCAGGGGTGGGCACAGTGACCGCAGGGGTGGGCACAGTGACCGCAGGATGGGCACAGTGACCCCAGGGGTGGGCACAGTGACCGCAGGGATGGTGACAGTGACCCCAGGGGTGGGCACAGTGACCACAGGACTGGTGACAGTGACTCCAGGACTGGTGACAGTGACCCCAGGGATGGTGACAGTGGCACCAGGGGTGGGCACAGTGACCCCAGGGGTGGGCACAGTGACCGCAGGGATGGTGACAGTGACCCCAGGACCGGTGACAGTGACCACAGGGATGGTGGCAGTGACCCCAGGGGTGGGCACAGTGACCACAGGATTGGTGAGAGTGACCACAGGGCAGACAAAGGTCACTTCAGGACCGGTGACAGTGACCCCAGAGGTGGGCACAGTGACCCCAGAGGTGGGCACAGTGACCGCAGGGGTGGGCACAGTGACCGCAGGATGGACACAGTGACCACAGGGATGGTGGCAGTGACCCCAGGGGTGGGCACAGTGACCCCAGGGATGGACACAGTGCCCCCAGGGGTGGGCACAGTGACCCCAGGACCGATGACAGTGACCCCAGGGGTGGGCACAGTGACCCCAGGGGTGGTGACAGTGACCACAGGGGTGGTGACAGTGACTCCAGGGGTGAGCACAGTGACCCCAGGGGTGGGCACAGTGACCCCAGGGATGGTGACAGTGACCACAGGGATGGCCACAGTGACCCCAGGGGTGGGCACAGTGACCCCAGGGATGGTGACAGTGACCACAGGGGTGGGCACAGTGACCCCAGGGGTGGGCACAGTGACCACAGGACCGGTGACAGTGACCCCAGGGGTGGGCACAGTGACCCCAGGGATGGTGGCAGTGACCCCAGGGGTGGGCACAGTGACCCCAGGATGGACACAGTGACCCCAGAGATGGGCACAGTGACCCCAGGGATGGTGACAGTGACCCCAGGGGTGGGCACAGTGACCCCAGGGGTGGGCACAGTGACCCCAGGGATGGCCACAGTGCCCCCAGGGTCGCTCCCAGCGACCCCAGCCCCCCACAGGACCCTCCGGCCGGCCCCAGTGGTGCCGCAGGGTGGGCACCGCGTCCCCGGGGAGCTCTGGGGGCAGTGCCAGTGGCGGTGGCACCACCGTGGGTGTCCCCGCAGGCCCTGGACCTGCAGCGGCCCATCGACAAGCGCGTCTACAAGGGCACGCAGCCCACGTGCCACGACTTCAACCAGTTCACGGCGGGCGCCGAGACGCTGGCGCTGCTCGTGGGCTTCTCGGCCGGCCAGGTGCAGTACCTGGACCTGGCCAAGAAGGACAGCGCCGGCCGGCTCTTCAACGAGGAGGTGAGGGGACACCGGGGCCACCGGGACCTCCCCAGGGGCTACCACGGGACCACCAGGGCCACCACGGGGTCACCACAGGGACACCACGGGGACACCGGGACCTCCCCAGGGCCACCATGTGGTCACCACGGGGACACCAGGGCCACCGGGACCTCCCCAGGGGCCACCATGGGACCACCAGGGCCACCACGGGGTCACCACGGGGACACCGGGGCCACCGGGACCTCCCCCGGGGCCACCACGGGGTCACCACGGGGACACTGGGGACACCGGGACCTCCCCAGGGGCCACCACGGGGTCACCACGGGGACACTGAGGACACCGGGACCTCCCCAGGGGCCACCATGGGACCACCAGGGCCACCACGGGGTCACCATGGGGACACCAGGGCCACCGGGACCTCCCCAGGGGCCACCATGGGACCACCAGGGCCACCACGGGGTCACCATGGGGACACCAGGACCTCCCCAGGGGCCACCACGGGGTCACCACGGGGACACTGGGGACACCGGGACCTCACCAGGGGCCACCACAGGACCACCAGGGCCACCACGGGGTCACCACGGGGACACCGGGGACACCGGGACCTCCCCAGGGGCCACCACAGGACCACCAGGGCCACCACGGGGTCACCACGGGGACACTGGGGACAATGGGACCTCCCCAGGGGTCACCACGGGACCACCAGGGCCACCACGGGGTCACCACGGGGACACCGGGACCTCCCCAGGGGCCACCACGGGGTCACCATGGGGACACTGAGGACACCGGGACCTCACCAGGGGCCACCACAGGACCACCAGGGCCACCACGGGGTCACCACGGGGACACTGGGGACAATGGCACCTCACCAGGGGCCACCATGGGGTCACCACGGGGACACTGGGGCCACCGGGACCTCCCCAGGGGCCACCATGGGGACACCATGGGGACACTGGGGACACCGGGACCTCCCCAGGGGCCACCATGGGGTCACCATGGGGTCACCACGGGGACACTGGGGACACCGGGACCTCCCCAGGGGCCACCACGGGGTCACCACGGGGACACCGGGGCCACCGGGACCTCCCCAGGGGCCACCATGGGACCTCCCCAGGGGCCACCACGGGACCACCAGGGCCACCACGGGGTCACCATGGGGACACTGGGGACACTGGGACCTCCCCAGGGGCCACCACGGGACCTCCCCAGGGCCACCATGGGACCACCAGGGCCACCACGGGGACACCATGGGGACACTGGGGACACCGGGACCTCCCCCGGGGCCACCACGGGGTCACCACGGGGACACTGGGGACACCGGGACCTCACCAGGGGCCACCACGGGACCACCAGGGCCACCACGGGGACACCATGGGGACACTGGGGACACCGGGACCTCCCCGGGGGCCACCACGGGACCTCCCCAGGGCCACCATGGGGACACCAGGGACACCGGGACCTCCCCAGGGGCCACGACGGGACCACCAGGGCCACCACGGGGACACCTCAGGAGCCACATGGGACCATCAGGGCCACCACGGGGTCACCACGGGGACACCGGGGACACCGGGACCTCCCCAGGGGCCACCACGGGGACACTGGGACCACTGGGAGCGCTTTGGGAGCCACGTGGGACCACCAGGGCCACCACGGGGTCACCACGGGGACACTGGGAACGCTTCGGGAGCCACGTGGGACCACCAGGGCCACCACGGGGTCACCACGGGGACACCGGGGACACCGGGAATGTGTCAGGAGCCACATGGGGACCACCAAGGCTACCACAGGGCCACCGGGAAAGCTTCGGGATCCCCATGGGGGGCCACCAGCACCTCCCCCGGGGTGTCCCCGTGCCACCTTTTTTAACCCTTTGTGCGTCCCCCCGCTTTCCCTCCCCCCCCCCCAGCGCCTCATCGACAAGTCCAAGGTCACCTTGGTCAAGTGGCTACCGGACACCGAGCGCCTGTTCCTGGCGTCGCACGCCAGCGGCCACCTGTACCTGTACGACTCGGAGCAGCCGTGCGGGGCCACCAGCCCGCAGTACACGCTGCTGACGCAGGGCGAGGGCTTCAGGGTGTTCTCCTGCAAGAGCAAGACGCCGCGGAACCCCCTCCTCAAGTGGGCCGTGGGCTCGGGGCCGCTGAACGAGTTCGCCTTCTCGCCCGACGGGCGCTCGCTGGCCTGCGTCAGCCAGGACGGCGTGCTCAGGGTCTTCCACTTCTCGTCCATGCTGCTGCAGGGGATGATGAGGAGCTACTTCGGGGGGCTGCTCTGCGTCTGCTGGAGCCCCGACGGCCGCTACGTGGTCACCGGTGGCGAGGACGACCTGGTCACCGTGTGGTCGTTCGCCGAGGGCCGCGTGGTGGCCCGCGGCCACGGCCACAAGTCGTGGGTCAACGCCGTGGCTTTCGATCCTTTCACCACCGCCCCGCCGCCGCCGCCGCGGCCGCCGCCCGAGCACGCTGGGGGTGGTGGCCACGGCGGTAGCCACGAGGATGCCCCGGCCCCTCCGAGCGTCACCTACCGCTTCGGCTCGGCCGGGCAGGACACGCAGTTCTGCCTGTGGGACCTCACCGAGGACGTGCTGGACCCTCGGCCACCTCCTCCTCGCCGGCTGACCGCTGAGCCCGCTTCGGTGCCGGGCTTGCCACGCTCCTTGTCCCGCTCCAACAGCCTCCCGCAGCCCGGCGGGGGTCCCCAGATGTCCCCCCGCGTCCCCCCGGCGCTGAGCGCGGGGCGATTCGCCACGCTCACCCTGCGGGAGCCCCCCGAGAAGGAGCACAAACGTTACCACAGCTTGGGCAACATCAGCCGCGGCGGGGGTGGCTCGGAGAAGCCCCCCGGGGGTGGCCCGGGAGGGTCGCGGGGGTCTCTGGACATGGGCAAGGTGTTGGGGACGGCGCTGTGCCCGCGGCTGCACGAGGTGCCCCTGCTCGAGCCGCTGGTGTGCAAGAAAATCGCCCAGGAGAGGCTGACGGTGCTGCTGTTCCTGGAGGATTGTATCGTGACAGGCTGCCAGGAGGGGCTCATCTGCACCTGGGCGCGGCCCGGGGTCTCCGTGAGTCCGGGGAGGGGGTTTTGGGGTGATTTGGGGTGATTTTGGGGTGGTTTGGGGGTGATTTAGGGGGTCTGGGGTAGGATTTGTGGGTCCCAGGAGGAGCAGGATTGTATCGTGACAGGCTGCCAGGAGGGGCTCATCTGCACCTGGGCACGGCCTGGGGTCTCCGTGAGTCCGGGGAGGGGGTTTTGGGGTGATTTTGGGGTGATTTGGGGTGATTTTGGGGTGGTTTGGGGTGGTTTAGGGGGTCTGGGGTAGGATTTGTGGGTCCCAGGAGGAGCAGGATTGTATCGTGACAGGCTGCCAGGAGGGGCTCATCTGCACCTGGGCACGGCCCGGGGTCTCCGTGAGTCTGGGGAGGGGATTTTGGGGTGATTTTGGGGTGATTTTGGGGTGGTTTGGGGTGGTTTAGGGGGTCTGGGGTAGGATTTGGGGGTCCCAGGAGGAGCAGGATTGTATCGTGACAGGCTGCCAGGAGGGGCTCATCTGCACCTGGGCGCGGCCCGGGGTCTCCGTGAGTCCGGGGAGGGGATTTTGGGGTGATTTTGGGGTGATTTTGGGGTGGTTTGGGGTGGTTTAGGGGGTCTGGGATAGGATTTGTGGGTCCCAGGAGGAGCAGGATTGTATCGTGACAGGCTGCCAGGAGGGGCTCATCTGCACCTGGGCGCGGCCCGGGGTCTCCGTGAGTCTGGGGAGGGGTCTGGGAGGGATTTGGGGTGATTTTGGGGTGGTTTGGGGTGGTTTAGGGGGTCTGGGAGGAGCTCATCTGGAGCAGGATTGTATCGTGACAGGCTGCCAGGAGGGGCTCATCTGCACCTGGGCGCGGCCCGGGGTCTCCGTGAGTCCGGGGAGGGGATTTTGGGGTGATTTGGGGCGATTTTGGGGTGATTTGGGGTGATTTTGGGTGGTTTTGGGGTGGTTTTGGGGTGGTTTTGGGTTGGTTTGGGGTGGTTTGGGGTGATTTGGGGTGATTTGGGGTGGTTTAGGGGGTCTGGGATAGGATTTGTGGGTCCCAGGAGGAGCAGGATTGTATCGTGACAGGCTGCCAGGAGGGGCTCATCTGCACCTGGGCACGGCCCGGGGTCTCCGTGAGTCCGGGGAGGGGATTTTGGGGTGATTTGGGGTGATTTTGGGTGGTTTGGGGTGGTTTGGGGGTGGTTTAGGGGGTCTGGGGGGAGCTCATCTGGAGCAGGATTGTATCGTGACAGGCTGCCAGGAGGGGCTCATCTGCACCTGGGCGCGGCCCGGGGTCTCCGTGAGTCCGGGGAGGGGGTTTTGGGGTGATTTGGGGTGATTTTGGGGTGGTTTGGGGGTGGTTTGGGGTGATTTAGGGGGTCTGGGAGGAGCTCATCTGGAGCAGGATTGTATCGTGACAGGCTGCCAGGAGGGGCTGATCTGCACCTGGGCACAGCCCGGGGTCTCCGTGAGTCTGGGGAGGGGTCTGGGAGGGGATTTGGGGTGATTTTGGGGTGGTTTGGGGTGGTTTAGGGGGTCTGGGGTAGGATTTGTGGGTCCCAGGAGGAGCAGGATTGTATCGTGACAGGCTGCCAGGAGGGGCTCATCTGCACCTGGGCGCAGCCCGGGGTCTCCATGAGTCTGGGGAGGGGTCTGGGAGGGGATTTGGGGTGATTTTGGGGATGGTTTGGGGTGGTTTAGGGGGTCTGGGAGGAGCTCATCTGGAGCAGGATTGTATCGTGACAGGCTGCCAGGAGGGGCTCATCTGCACCTGGGCGCGGCCCGGGGTCTCCGTGAGTCCGGGGAGGGGTCTGGGAGGGGGTTTTGGGGTGATTTGGGGTGATTTGGGGTGATTTTGGGGTGGCTTGGGGGTGGTTTAGGGGGTCTGGGAGGAGCTCATCTGGAGCAGGTTTGTATCATGACAGGCTGCCAGGAGGGGCTCATCTGCACCTGGGCACGGCCCGGGGTCTCCGTGAGTCCGGGGAGGGGATTTTGGGGTGATTGGGGGTGATTTTGGGTGGTTTGGGGGTGGTTTGGGGTGGTTTAGGGGGTCTGGGATAGGATTTGGGGGTCCCAGGAGGAGCAGGATTGTATCGTGACAGGCTGCCAGGAGGGGCTCATCTGCATCTGGGTGCGGCCCGGGGTCTCCGTGAGTCCGGGGAGGGGGTTTTGGGGTGATTTGGGGTGGTTGGGGGGTGATTTGGGGTGGTTTAGGGGGTTTGGGGGTCCCAGGAACTGCAGGTTTGTATCGTGACAGTCTATCGTGACAGGTTCATCTATTCCCGGGCATGACCCGAAGGTCCCAGTGAGTCTGGGGGCGTCTGGGAGGGGATTTGGGGTGGTTTAGAGGGGATTTGGGGTGGTTTAGAGGGGATTTTGGGTGGGTTTGGGGTCCCAGCAGCACCAGGACCATGTCGCGACAGTCTGTCGGGACAGGCTCGTCTGTTCCCGGGCATGACCCGAAGGTCCCAGTGAGTCTGGGGGCGTCTGGGAGGGGATTCGGGATGGTTTAGAGGGGATTTGGGGTGGTTTAGAGGGGATTTGGGGTGGTTTAGAGGCGATTTGGGGTGGTTTAGAGGGGATTTGGGGTTGTTTAAGGGTTTTTTTGGGGCGGTTTGGGGTTCCAGCAGCACCAGGACCATGTCGCGACAGTCTGTCGGGACAGGCTCGTCTGTTCCCGGGCATGACCCGGAGGTCCCAGTGAGTCTGGGGGCGTCTGGGACGGGATTCGGGGTGGTTTAGAGGCGATTTGGGGTGGTTTAGAGGGGATTTTGGGTGGGTTTGGGGTCCCAGCAGCACCAGGACCATGTCGCGACAGTCTGTCGGGACAGGCTCGTCTGTTCCCGGGCATGACCCGAAGGTCCCAGTGAGTCTGGGGGCGTCTGGGAGGGGATTCGGGATGGTTTAGAGGGGATTTGGGGTGGTTTAGAGGCGATTTGGGGTGGTTTAGAGGCGATTTGGGGTGGTTTAGAGGGGATTTGGGGTTGTTTAAGGGTTTTTTTGGGGCGGTTTGGGGTTCCAGCAGCACCAGGACCATGTCGCGACAGTCTGTCGGGACAGGCTCGTCTGTTCCCGGGCATGACCCGGAGGTCCCAGTGAGTCTGGGGGCGTCTGGGACGGGATTCGGGGTGGTTTAGAGGCGATTTGGGGTGGTTTAGAGGGGATTTTGGGTGGGTTTGGGGTCCCAGCAGCACCAGGACCATGTCGCGACAGTCTGTCGGGACAGGCTCGTCTGTTCCCGGGCATGACCCGAAGGTCCCAGTGAGTCTGGGGGCGTCTGGGAGGGGATTCGGGATGGTTTAGAGGGGATTTGGGGTGGTTTAGAGGCGATTTGGGGTGGTTTAGAGGCGATTTGGGGTGGTTTAGAGGGGATTTGGGGTTGTTTAAGGGTTTTTTTGGGGCGGTTTGGGGTTCCAGCAGCACCAGGACCGTGTCGCGACAGTCTGTCGGGACAGGCTCGTCTGTTCCCGGGCATGACCCGGAGGTCCCAGTGAGTCTGGGGGCGTCTGGGACGGGATTTGGGGTGGTTTAGAGGGGATTTGGGGTGGTTTAGAGGCGATTTGGGGTGGTTTAGAGGGGGATTTGGGGTGGGTTTGGGGTCCCAGCAGCACCAGGACCATGTCGCGACAGTCTGTCGGGACAAGCTCGTCTATCGCCGGGCTCCCCGTGAGTCCGGGGGAGGAGATTTGGGATGTCTGGAGTGAACTTTGGGGATCCCCCGAGGGGGGACAACTCGCGGATTTTGGGGTGGGGGTGGGGTAGGGGGGAATCCCCGGAGTGTCACCTCGGTGACGTCACCAAGGTGGGGCCGTGTGTCCCCTTCCCCTCCCCCCCCCCGGTGACCGCTGTCCCCTCCCCCCCCCCCCCTCCTCCGCAGGGCCTGTCCTCGCAGAACGGCGGCTCCCCGAGTGGCACCGTGGTGTAGCTGTCACCCGTGTCACCTCCCGTGCCACCCGTGCCACCCGTGCCACCCACCAGGACGCGTGTCACCCGCCGGGGTGTCCCCCCCCCCTCCCCCGTGTCACCCGCACGTCCCCGCGGTGTCACCCCCGTACTACTGAGCCTCCCCACCCCCACCCCTCCCCGGCGCTGTCGCCGCGGTGTCACCGCTGTCCCCTGTGCCCAGGGTGGCACCGCTGTGGCCGGGGACCACCCCCCCCGTGCCTTGGTCACTTTATTGTCGCCGCGGGGCCAGCGCTGTCCCCGGCTCTTATTTATACTGAAGAGACTCTTTTGGCACCCGGGTGGCACCGCAGTGTCCGGGGGGAGGGGACAGCGCGGGGACGGAGCGGGGAGGCGGTGGGTGGCACTTGGGGACAGCGGGGGCACGGCGGGTGGCACTTGGGGACAGAGCGGGGATGGACTGGGCACGCGTCGGGTGGCACTTGGGGACAGAACGGGGACACGGTGGGTGGCACTTGGGGACAGAACGGGGACACGGTGGGTGGCACTTGGGGACAGCGGGGGCACGGTGGGTGGCACTTGGGGACAGAGCGGAGATGGACTGGGCACACGCCGGGTGGCAGTTGGGGACAGAACGGGGACAGAACGGGGATGGACTGGGCACACACCGGGTGGCACTTGGGGACAGAGCGGGGACAGAACGGGGACACGCTGGGTGGCACTTGGGGACAGAGCGGGGACGCGGCGGGTGGCACTTGGGGACAGAATGGGGACACGGTGGAGCGACACGTGGGGACAGAATGGGGACAGAGCGGAGATGGACTGGGCACACGTCGGGTGGCACTTGGGGACAGAACGGGGACACGGTGGGTGGCACTTGGGGACAGAACGGGGATGGACTGGGCACACGCCGGGTGGCACTTGGGGACAGAATGGGGACAGAACGGGGATGGACTGGGCACACGCCGGGTGGCACTTGGGGACAGAACGGGGACAGAACGGGGATGGACTGGGCACACGCCGGGTGGCACTTGGGGACAGAGCGGGGACAGAACGGGGACACGCTGGGTGGCACTTGGGGACAGAACGGGGACACGGTGGAGCGACACGTGGGGACAGAACGGGGACAGAGCGGAGATGGACTGGGCACACGCCGGGTGGCACTTGGGGACAGAACGGGGACAGAGCGGGGATGGACTGGGCACACACTCGGTGGCACTTGGGGACAGCTTGGGGACACGGGGGGGTGGCACTTGGGGACAGAACGGGGACACGCCGCGGTGGCACTTGGGGACAGAGCGGGGATGGACTGGGCACACGCCGGGTGGCACTTGGGGACAGAGCGGGGACAGAACGGGGACACGGTGGGTGGCACTTGGGGACAGCGGGGGCACGGCGGGTGGCACTTGGGGACAGAACGGGGACACGGTGGAGCGACACGTGAGGACAGAATGGGGACAGAACGGGGATGGACTGGGCACACGCCGGGTGGCACTTGGGGACAGAATGGGAACGCGGTGGGTGGCACTTGGGGACAGAACAGGGACAGAGCGGGGATGGACTGGGCACACGCCAGGTGGCACTTGGGGACAGAGCGGGGACGCGGCGGGTGGCACTTGGGGACAGAATGGGGACACGTCGGGTGGCACTTGGGGACAGAGCGGGGATGGACTGGGCACACGCCGGGTGGCACTTGGGGACAGAGCGGGGACAGAACGGGGATGGACTGGGCATACACCGGGTGGCACTTGGGGACAGAACGGGGACACGCTGGGTGGCACTTGGGGACAGAGCGGGGATGGACTGGGCACACGCCGGGTGGCACCTGGGGACAGAACGGGGACACTGTGGGTGGCACTTGGGGACAGAGCGGGGATGGACTGGGCACACGCCGGGTGGCACTTGGGGACAGTGGGGACACGGCGGGTGGCACTTGGGGACAGAACAGGGACAGAGCGGGGATGGACTGGGCACACACCGGGTGGCACTCGGGGACAGAATGGGGACACGTCGGGTGGCACTTGGGGACAGAACGGGGATGGACTGGGCACACGTTGGGTGGCACTTGGGGGCAGAACGGGGACAGAGCGGGGATGGACTGGGCACACACCGGGTGGCACTTGGGGACAGCGGGGACGCGGTGGGTGGCACTTGGGGACAGAATGGGGACACGTCGGGTGGCACTTGGGGACAGAACGGGGACACGCTGGGTGGCACTTGGGGACAGAGCGGGGATGGACTGGGCACACGCCGGGTGGCACCTGGGGACAGAGCGGGGACAGAACGGGGACACGGTGGGTGGCACTCGGGGACAGAACGGGGACACGCTGGGTGGCACTTGGGGACAGAACGGGGACACGCCGCGGTGGCACAGAGGGGACACGGGGACAGCTTGGGCACACGGGGGGGTGGCACTTGGGGACAGTTTGGTGACACGGGGGACAGTCCAGGGCACAACCTGGCGACACCGGGATGGCACAGGGACAGCTTGGGGACACGGGGGTGGCACTTGGCGACAGTTTGGGGGCACAATTGGTGGCACTTGGGGACAGTTTAGGACCGCGGGGGTGGCACAGGGGGACACGGGGACAGCTTGGGGACACGGGGCTGGCACGGGCGACAGTTGGAGGACACGGGGGTGGCACAGAGGGGACAATTTGGGGACACGGGGGGTGGCAGAAACACAACTTTATTCTCGCCCCCCCCCCGGAAGGCGTCACAAACGGGGGGGTCGGGTCAATTTGGGGAGGGGGCGACCCCCGGGGGGGTCAATTTGGGGAGGGGGCGACCCCTGGGGGGGTCAATTTGGGGAGGGGGCGATCCCCGGGGGGGTCAATTTGGGGAGGGGGCGACTCCCGGGGGGGTCAATTTGGGGAGGGGGCGACCCCTGGGTGAAGGGAAATGAAGGGGGCGACCCCCGGGGGAGGTCAATTTGGGGAGGGGGCGACCCCTGGGTGAAGGGAAATGAAGGGGGGCGACCCCCGGGGGGGGGGTCAATTTGGGGAGGGGGCGACCCCCCGGGAGGTCCAATTTGGGGGGGGGGGGCATAAATAAGGGGAGGGGTCTTTAGTGCAAACGTCCCTACGAATAAATTACTAATGGGGGACGGCGGGGGGGAGGGAGGGGCCCCCCACCCCTTTTTTGGGGGGGGGGGGTCGCGTCCCGCTGCCCCTCGGGGAGGGTCATGGGGGCACCGGGGAGACCCCTCCTCAAATTATTTGGGGGGTGGGGGGGAGGAAAGCGTTGGCGACCCCCCCTCCCCGAGGGATGGAGTGGTTTGGGGGGGGGGGGGGCGGAGGTGTTGGGGACCCCCTCCCCACGACCCCCTCCCCACGACCCCCGCAGTGCCCGGGGGGGATTTTTTGGGGGGGGCGAGGGTCTCTATACGGGGAGGGGTCAAGTGCAAAGAAAGGGGAGGAGGGGACACTTTGGGGACACTTTGGGGACACTTTGGGGACACCCCCGGCCCCCCGAATTAAGGGGGGGTCCCGGGGGGCGCGGGGGGGGGGCGCAGGCCGGCGGCGCAGAGCAGCAGACAGTCCTTGGTGGCACCGGCGTGTGGCACCTGGGGGGACAGCGACACGGTCAGGGGGGGTGGCATTGTCACCACCCCCCACCCCTCGCCGCCACCCACCCAGGTCCCCTCCGGATGGTGGCACCGCCCCTCCCCCGGTTGTTGGGGACACTCGGGGTTGGGGGGACACGGGGGTGGCACTGCCCCAGCAGGGAGGTGACAAAGCCCCGGGGGTGGCAGTGCCAGCCGTGGTGGCAGTGACCAGGGTGGCCCGGCCGTGGCTGTGCCCTGTCCGGGGCTGGTGGCCCAGCACGGGGAGGTGGCCCTGGGGACATGGGGTGAGGGGTGGCGGTGACAGGGGGTGGCTCTGGGGACAAGGCGAGGTTGAGGGTGGCAGTGACAGGGGTGGGTGGCCTTGGGGACATGGCCAGAGGTGGCAGTGGGTGGCAGGGGCAGCGATGGCCGGGGGGGGGACGGGGGTGGGGGTGGCAGGGGGTGACAGTGACGGGGGTGGCAGTGGCAGGGGGTGGCAGTGATGGGGGTGGCAGTGACAGGGGTGGCAGTGGCAGGGGGTGGCAGTGATGGGGGTGACAGTGACAGGGGTGGCAGTGGCAGGGGGTGGCAGGCGGTGACAGGGACAGTGGCAGTGGCAGGAGGTGGCAGGGGGTGGCAGGGGGTGACAGTGGCAGTGGCAGGAGGTGGCAGGAGGTGACAGTGACAGGGGGTGATGGCGACGGGGGTGGCAGTGGCAGAGGCTGGCAGGGGGTGATGGTGACAGTGGCAGGGGGTGGCAGTGATTGGGGTGACAGTGACAGGTGTGGCAGTGGCAGGAGGTGGCAGGGGGTGATGGTGACAGTGGCAGGGGGTGGCAGGAGGTGGCAGTGATGGGGGTGACAGTGACAGGGGTGGCAGTGGCAGGGGGTGGCAGGGGGTGACGGGGACAGTGGCAGTGGCAGGGGATGGCAGGGGGTGGCAGGGGGTGACGGGGACAGTGGCAGGGGGTGGCAGGAGGTGACAGTGACAGGGGCTGATGGCGAGGGGGGTGGCAGTGGCAGAGGCTGGCAGGGGTGATGGTGACAGTGGTAGTGGCAGGGGGTGGCAGGAGGTGGCAGGGGGTGGCAGGGGGTGGCAGTGACAGGGGTGGCAGTGGCAGAAGCTGGCAGGAGGTGACAGTGGCAGGAGGTGGCAGTGACGGGGGTGGGGGTGGCAGGGGGTGGCAGTGGCAGAGGATGGCTGGAGGTGGCAGGAGGTGACAGTGGCAGTGGCAGGGGGTGACAGTGGCAGGGGATGGCAGGGGGTGACACAGGTGGCAGTGGCAGTGGCAGGGGATGGCAGGGGGTGGCAGGGGGTGACAGTGACGGTGGCAGGGGGTGACAAGAGCTGGCAGTGGCAGGGGGTGACACAGGTGACACAGCCCCACGTACCCGGGCCCAGAGCAGCAGGTGCCGGGACAGGGGATGGCGGGAGGTGACAGTGGCAGTGGCAGGGGGTGGCAGTGGCAGTGGCAGGGGGTGGCAGGGGGTGGCAGGGGGTGACACAGGTGACACAGGTGACACAGCCCCACGTACCCGGGCCCAGAGCAGCAGGTGCTGGGACAGGGGATGGCGGGAGGTGACAGTGGCAGTGGCAGGGGGTGGCAGGGGATGGCAGGGGGTGGCAGGGGGTGGCAGGGGGTGACACAGGTGACAGTGGCAGTGGCAGGGGGTGGCAGGGGTTGGCAGGGGGTGACAGTGACGGTGGCAGGGGGTGACACAGGTGACACAGGTGACACAGCCCCACGTACCCGGGCCCAGAGCAGCAGGTGCCGGGACAGGGGGTGGCGGGAGGTGACAGTGGCAGTGGCAGGGGGTGGCAGGGGGTGGCAGGGGATGGCAGGGGGTGACACAGGTGACACAGGTGACACAGCCCCACGTACCCGGGCCCAGAGCAGCAGGTGCCGGGACAGGGGATGGCGGGAGGTGACAGTGGCAGTGGCAGGGGGTGACAGTGGCAGTGGCAGGGGGTGGCAGGGGGTGGCAGGGGGTGACACAGGTGGCAGTGGCAGGGGATGGCAGGGGGTGGCAGGAGGTGACAGTGGCAGTGGCAGGGGGTGGCAGGGGTTGGCAGGGGGTGGCAGGGGGTGACACAGGTGACACAGGTGACACAGCCCCACGTACCCGGGCCCAGAGCAGCAGGTGCCGGGACAGGGGCAGCCCCAGGGGGGAGCGGAAAAGCCGGGGGGGCTGCGGAGAGAGCACAGAGCGTCAGCCCCCCCCCCCCAAAAAACCCCCAAAATCACCCCAAAACCTCCCCAAAATCACCCCAAAAAACCCCCAAAATCACCCCAAAAATCCCCCCTTACCTCCGTGAGGGGGGCCGCGATGGGGGGGGGCTGCCCCGCGCCTCCTGCAAGGGAAATTTTGGGGGGGTCGGGTCAGATTTGGACCCCCCCCCCTCCATTTAGGGGTTCCCTCCCAGCCCCAAATTTGGGGAGGGGACAATGTCCTGTCTCCCCCCACCCCAAAACACCCCCAAAATATTTTGGGGAGGGGGTGAGACCACCGGAGGAAGGGGGAGCCCGGGGGGACCCGAGGGATTTTGGGGGGGGTCACTGGGATTTTGGGGACATTCCCGGGGTGTCCCCAAGGATTTTGGGGGGGGGGTCCTGGGGGGGGTCAGGAACATTCCCAGGGGGGTCTGGGGGATTTTGGGGACATTCCAGGGGTGTCCCCAAGGATTTTGGGGGGGGGTCCTGGGGGGGTCAGGAACATTCCCAGGGGGGTCTGGGGGATTTTGGGGACATTCCAGGGGTGTCCCCAAGGATTTTGGGGGGGGTCCGGGGGGGTTAGGAACATTCCCAGGGGGGTCACTGGGATTTTGGGGGGGGGTCCGGGGAGGTCAGGGACATTCCCAGGGGGGTCGCTGGGATTTTGGGGGGGGGTCCGGGGGGGTCAGGGGCATTCCCAGGGGGGTCGCTGGGATTTTGGGGGGGGGTCCGGGACATTCCCAGGGGGGTCACTGGGATTTTGGGGACATTCCCGGCGTGTCCCCAAGGATTTTGGGGGGGGTCAGGGACATTCCCAGGGGGGTCGCTGGGATTTTGGGGACATTCCCGGCGTGTCCCCAAGGATTTTGGGGGGGGGGTCCTTGCCTTGGGGCGGGGGGGGGCCGGGCCCGGGGGGGTCACTCTGCAGCCGCCGCAGTTTCGCTTCCAGTTCCAGGTTGCGGCTCTCGGCCTCCTGCAGGCGCCTGGGGGAGGGGACAGTTGGGGACACCCCCGGGGACACCCCCGGGGACACCCCCGGGACCCCCCCGTCCGTCGGTCCCCGTTCTCTCCTGCCCCACGGCCGCGGTGTCATTGTCGCCGCAGTGTTTGGGGACATCGAGGGCACCGGTGTCACCCTCCCCGGTGCCCAGTGCCACCCACGCCGCTCGGTGTCACCTCCCCGGTGCCCAGTGCCACCCACGCCGCCCGGTGTCACCTCCCCGGTGTCCTCTGTCCCCCACAGACCCGGGGTCACTCCGCTGTCCCGGTCCCGGTGCCCCCGCGGTGTCCCCGCTGTCCCTTCCCGGTCCCTCTGTCCTCTCCCGGTCCCTCTGTCCCTTCCCGGTCCCGCTGTCCCCTCCCGGTTTTTCTGTCCCCTCCCGGTCCCGCTGTCCCCTCCCGGTCCCTCTGTCCCCTCCCGGTCCCGCTGTCCCCTCCCGGTCCCGCTGTCCCTTCCCGGTCCCGCTGTCCTCTCCCGGTCCCTCTGTCCCTTCCCGGTCCCCGCTGTCCCCTCCCGGTCCCGCTGCCCCTTCCCGGTTCCGCTGTCCCCTCCCGGTCCCGCTGTCCCCTCCCGGTCCCGCTGTCCCCGCGGTGTCCCCGCTGTCCCGTCCCGGTCCCGGTGCCCCCGCGGTGTCCCCGCTGTCCCTTCCCGGTCCCCGCTGTCCCCTCCCGGTCCCGGTGCCCCCGCGGTGTCCCTGCTGTCCCTTCCCGGTCCCGCTGTCCCTGCGGTGTCCCCGCTGTCCCCTCCCGGTCCCGCTGTCCCCTCCCGGTCCCCGCTGTCCCGTCCCGGTCCCCGCTGTCCCCGCGGTGTCCCCGCTGTCCCTTCCCGGTCCCTCTGTCCCCTCCCGGTCCCGCTGTCCCCTCCCGGTCCCTCTGTCCCTTCCCGGTCCCGCTGTCCCCTCCCGGTCCCGCTGTCCCCGCGGTGTCCCCGCTGTCCCCTCCCGGTCCCTCTGTCCCTTCCCGGTCCCGCTGTCCCTTCCCGGTCCCGCTGTCCCTGCGGTGTCCCCGCTGTCCCCTCCCGGTCCCTCTGTCCCTTCCCGGTCCCGCTGTCCCTTCCCGGTCCCGCTGTCCCTTCCCGGTCCCGCTGTCCCTGCGGTGTCCCCGCTGTCCCCTCCCGGTCCCGCTGTCCCTTCCCGGTCCCGCTGTCCTCTCCCGGTCCCTCTGTCCCCTCCCGGTCCCGCTGTCCTCTCCCGGTCCCTCTGTCCTCTCCCGGTCCCTCTGTCCCCTCCCGGTCCCGCTGTCCCTTCCCGGTCCCGCTATCCCCGCGGTGTCCCCGCTGTCCCCTCCCGGTCCCTCTGTCCCCTCCCGGTCCCGCTGTCCCCTCCCGGTCCCTCTGTCCCTTCCCGGTCCCCGCTGTCCCCTCCCGGTCCCTCTGTCCCCTCCCGGTCCCGCTGTCCCTTCCCGGTCCCGCTGTCCCTTCCCGGTCCCGCTGTCCTCTCCCGGTCCCTCTGTCCCTTCCCGGTCCCTCTGTCCCCGCGGTGTCCCCGCTGTCCCTTCCCGGTGTCCTCTGTCCTCTCCCGGTCCCGCTGTCCCTTCCCGGTCCCGCTGTCCCCTCCCGGTCCCGGTGCCCCCGCGGTGTCCCCGCTGTCCCTTCCCGGTCCCCGCTGTCCCCTCCCGGTCCCGCTGTCCCCGCGGTGTCCCCGCTGTCCCTTCCCGGTCCCCGCTGTCCCGTCCCGGTCCCGCTGTCCCCGCGGTGTCCCCGCTGTCCCCTCCCGGTCCCGCTGTCCCTTCCCGGTCCCCGCTGTCCCCTCCCGGTCCCGCTGTCCCCTCCCGGTCCCGGTGCCCCCGCGGTGTCCCCGCTGTCCCCTCCCGGTCCCGCTGTCCCCTCCCGGTCCCGCTGTCCCTTCCCGGTCCCCGCTGATCCCGTCCCGTACCGGGCCAGCCCCTGCCCCGCCGCCCGCAGCTTCCCGAGCTCCCGCTCCAGCGCCTCCCGCCCGCGCCGCTCCTCCGCCAGCGCCTCCCGCAGCTCCGGCACCGACACCGGCTCCGGGACAGGGACCGGCACCGGCTCCGGGACCGCCGGGACCGCCGGCGCCACCTGCGGGAACCGCGTCTGCCTGGGGACACCCGGGAGCACCGGGATCGGGATCCCCCGAACCGGGCACTGACACCCCCCCGGGACCACCGGGATCCCCCCGAACCGGGCACTGACACCCCCCGGGAACACCGGGATCCCCCGAACCGGGCACTGACCCCTCCTAGGAGCACCGGGATCCCCCCGAACCGGGCACTGACCCCTCCCAGGATCCCCCGAACCGGGCACTGACCCCTCCGGGAGCACCGGGATCCCCCCGAACCGGGCACTGACCCCTCCCAGGATCCCCCGAACCGGGCACTGACCCCTCCTAGGAGCACCGGGATCCCCCGAACCGGCCACTGACACCCCCGGGAGCACCGGGATCCCCCGAACCGGGCACTGACCCCTCCCAGGACCACCGGGATCCCCCCGAACCGGGCACTGACACTCCCGGAAGCACCGGGACCCCCCCCGAACCGGGCACTGACCCCTCCCAGGATCCCCCGAACGGGGCACTGACCCCTCCGGGAGCACCGGGATCCCCCCGAACCGGGCAGTGACACCTCCGGGAGCAACGGGATCCCCCCGAACCGGGCACTGACACCTCCCAGGATCCCCCGAACCGGGCACTGACCCCTCCCGGGACCACCGGGATCCCCCGAACCGGGCACTGACCCCTCCCAGGATCCCCCCGAACCGGGCACTGACCCCTCCTAGGAGCACCGGGATCCCCCCGAACCGGGCACTGACACCCCCGGGACCACCGGGATCCCCCGAACCGGGCACTGACACCCCCGGGAGCAACGGGATCCCCCCGAACCGGGCACTGACCCCTCCCAGGATCCCCCCGAACCGGGCACTGACCCCTCCTAGGAGCACCGGGATCCCCCCGAACCGGGCACTGACCCCTCCCGGGACCACCGGGATCCCCCCGAACCGGGCACTGACCCCTCCCAGGATCCCCCGAACCGGGCACTGACCCCTCCGGGAGCACCGGGATCCCCCCGAACCGGGCACTGACACCCCCGGGACCACCGGGATCCCCCGAACCGGGCACTGACCCCTCCCAGGATCCCCCTGAACCGGGCACTGACACTCCCGGGAACACCGGGATCCCCCCGAACCGGGCACTCACTCCTCCCAGGAACACCGGGATCCCCCGAACCGGGCACTGACACCCCCCGGAAGCACCGGGATCCCCCCGAACCGGGCACTGACCCCTCCCAGGATCCCCCGAACCGGGCACTGACCCCTCCCAGGACCACCGGGACCCCCGAACCGGGCACTGACCCCTCCCAGGATCCCCCGAACCGGGCACTGACCCCTCCCAGGACCACCGGGATCCCCCGAACGGGGCACTGACCCCTCCCAGGACCACCGGGATCCCCCCGAACGGGGCACTGACCCCTCCCAGGATCCCCCCGAACCGGGCACTGACCCCTCCCAGGACCACCGGGACCCCCGAACCGGGCACTGACCCCTCCCAGGACCACCGGGACCCCCCCGAACGGGGCACTGACCCCTCCCGGGACCACCGGGACCCCCCCGAACCGGGCACTGACCCCTCTCGGAACCCCCCCAAATCCTCCCCCCCCACGTACCGGCGGTGCCCGGGGGGGCTCCGTGCCCGGGGGGGCTGCGCTGCCTGGGGGGGGCGTCCTCGGGGGGGCCCCCTGGGCCGGGGGGGGCCCCTTGGGGGCGGTGGGGGGGGCCTGGGGTGGGGGGGCCGCTTTTTGGGAGGGGGCGGCCGCGGGCGGGGGGGTCCCTTGGGGTGCAGGGACCCCTTTTTGGGGTGGGGGCCCCGCAGGTTGGGGGGGAGGGGCTTTGGGTGGGGGATGGGATTCTTGGGGGGGCCCCCCCTTGGGGGTGGGGGGCTCTTTTTGGGGGGGTGTTCCCGTGGGTGGGGGGGGGCCTTTTTGGGGCGGAGGTCCCGTGAGTTCAGAGGTCCCCGTGGGTGGGGGGGGCTCTTCTTGAGGGGGGGTCCCCTGAGGGGCGGGGACGCTCTGGGATGGGGGGACCCCCGTGGGTGGGGGGGGTCCGGTGGTCGGGGGCACCCCCGGGGGTGGGGGCGTCCCCCTGCGCGGGGGGGTCCCTATGGCCAGGGGGGTGCCGGTGCCCAGGGGGGTCCCCGACTCGGGGGGGGTCCCCCACTCCCCCTCCAGCTCCATGGCCGCGTCCTGGTCCCACTCCTCATCCTCCTCTTCCTCTTCCTCCTCCTCCTCTTCCTCCTCCTCCCTAAAACCGGGGGCGGGGGGGGGGGCACACGGGGAATGAGGAGGGGGGGGGAGGGGGTGTCACCCCCCCCCCAATGCAAGGACCCCCACCTCAGCCCCCCCCCCCGCATTTCCACTGCACCCCCTTTGTCCCCACCGCCCCCCGACCCCCCCCAAGACCCTTCCGAGCCCCCCCAGACCCCCCAGACTCACTCGGGGTCCCCGCGGGCGTACGAGTACCCCACAAACGGGAGGTGCAGCCCCAGCTCGGGGGGGTCCCCCGGCTCCCCCAGCAGCTCCTGGAGGGGGGAGGGGGGGGGACACGTTAAATATGGGGAGGGGGCAGCTGGGGGGATTTTGGGGGGTCCCAAGTGGTCCCAGTTTGGGGAGGGGGGGGGGGTTCCATGGGGGGAGGTGTGGAAAAGGGGTCCCGGTGGGGGGATGGAGTTGGGGGGTCCATGCGGGGGGTCCCTGGAATTCGGGGTCCCATGGGGGGGTCCCGGGGGGGGATGGAGTTGGGGGGTCCATGCGGGGGGTCCCTGGAATTCGGGGTCCCATGGGGGGGGGGGGTCCCTGGAATTCGGGGTCCCATGGGGGGGTCCCGAGGGGGGGGATGGAGTTGGGGGGTCCATGCGGGGGGTCCCTGGAATTCGGGGTCCTATGGGGGGGTCCCGGGGGGGTCCCTGGAATTCGGGGTCCCATGGGGGGGTCCCGAGGGGGGGGATGGAGTTGGGGGTCCATGCGGGGGGTCCCTGGAATTCGGGGTCCTATGGGGGGGTCCCGGGGGGGTCCCTGGAATTCGGGGTCCCATGGGGGGGTCCCGAGGGGGGGATGGAGTTGGGGGTCCATGCGGGGGGTCCCTGGAATTCGGGGTCCCATGGGGGGGGGGGGGGTCCCTGGAATTCGGGGTCCTATGGGGGGGTCCCGGGGGGGTCCCTGGAATTCGGGGTCCCATGGGGGGGGGGGGTCCCTGGAATTCGGGGTCCCATGGGGGGGTCCCGAGGGGGGGATGGAGTTGGGGGTCCATGCGGGGGGTCCCTGGAATTCGGGGTCCTATGGGGAGGTCCCGAGGGGGGGGATGGAGTTGGGGGTCCATGGGGGGGGTCCCTGGAATTTGGGGTCCTATGGGGGGGTCCCGGGGGGGTCCCTGGAATTCGGGGTCCCATGGGGGGGGGGGGTCCCTGGAATTCGGGGTCCTATGGGGGGGTTCCGGGGGGGGGATGGAGTTGGGGGTCCATGGGGGGGGGGGTCCCTGGAATTCGGGGTCCTATGGGGGGGTTCCGGGGGGGTCCCTGGAATTCGGGGTCCCATGGGGGGGTCCCGGGGGGGGTCCCTGGAATTCGGGGTCCCATGGGGGGGGGGGGTCCCTGGAATTCGGGGTCCTATGGGGGGGTTCCGGGGGGGGTCCCTGGAATTCGGGGTCCTATGGGGGGTCCCGGGGGGGTCCCTGGAATTCGGGGTCCTATGGGGAGGTCCCGGGGGGGGGATGGAGTTGGGGGGTCCATGCGGGGGGTCCCTGGAATTCGGGGTCCCATGGGGAGGTCCCGAGGGGGGGGATGGAGTTGGGGGTCCATGGGGGGGGGGTCCCTGGAATTCGGGGTCCTATGGGGGGGTCCCGGGGGGGTCCCTGGAATTCGGGGTCCCATGGGGGGGGGGGGGTCCCTGGAATTCGGGGTCCCATGGGGGGGTCCCGAGGGGGGGGATGGAGTTGGGGGTCCATGCGGGGGGTCCCTGGAATTCGGGGTCCTATGGGGGGGTCCCGGGGGGGTCCCTGGAATTCGGGGTCCTATGGGGAGGTCCCGGGGGGGGGATGGAGTTGGGGGGTCCATGCGGGGGGTCCCTGGAATTCGGGGTCCCATGGAGGGGTCCCGGGGGGGTCCTTGGAGTTGGGGGTCCCATGGGGGGGTCCCAGGGGGGTCCCAAGGTGGGGATCCCATTATATGGGGGGGGTCTCTCATGAGGGGGATCCTGGGATAGGGAAATGGGGTGGGGGTAGGCGGTCCCGAGGGTTATCCCGGGTTTATCCCGGGTTTATCCCGGGGGTCTCCCAGGGCGATCCCGGCTCTCTCCTGGTGCTCTCCCGGTTCTATCCCAGGTCTCTCTCCCGTCTCTCTCCCGGTTCTCTCTCCCGTGTCTCTCTCGGTTCTATCCCGGTTCTATCCCAGGTCTCTCTCCCGTCTCCCTCCCGGTTCTATCCCGGCTCTCTCTCCCAGGTTTATCCCGGTTCTCCCTCCCGTCTCTCTCCCGGTTCTCTCTCCCGGCTCTCTCTCCCAGGTTTATCCCGGATCTCTCTCCTAGTTTTATCCCGGTTCTCTCCCGGTTCTCTCCCGTCTCTCTCCCGGTTCTCTCTCCCGTGTCTCTCTCGGTTCTATCCCGGTTCTATCCCAGGTCTCTCTCCCGTCTCCCTCCCGGTTCTATCCCGGCTCTCTCTCCCAGGTTTATCCCGGATCTCTCTCCTAGTTTTATCACGGTTCTCTCCCGGTTCTCTCCCGTCTCTCTCTCCCATCTCCCTCCCGGTTCTATCCCGGTTCTCTCTCCTGTCTCTCTCCCATCTCTCTCCCATCCCTCTCCCGGTTCTCTCTCCCGTTTCTCTCCCATCTCTCTCTCCCATTTCTCTCCCGTCTGTCTCTCCCATCCCTCTCCCGGTTCTCTCTCCCATTTCTCTCCCATCTCTCTCTCCCATCTCTCTCTCCCATTTCTCTCCCGTCTGTCTCTCCCATCTCTCTCCCATCCCTCTCCCGTTTTTCTCTCCCGTCTCTCTCCCATCTCTCTCCCGTCTCTCCCCCATTTTTCTCTCCCGTCTCTCTCTCCCGGTTCTCTCCCATCTCTCTCCCATCTCTCTCCCATCTCTCTCCCATCTCTCTCCCCTTTCTCTCCCGTCTCTCCCCCATTTCTCTCCCCCGTTTCTCTCTCCCATCTCTCTCCCGTTTTTCTCCCCCGTTTCTCTCTCCCGTCTCTCTCCCGTTTTTCTCTCCCGTCTCTCTCCCGTTTCTCTCTCCCGTTTATCTCCCGTCTCTCTCCCATTTCTCTCTCCCATTTCTCTCTCCCATTTCTCTCCCCCATTTCTCTCTCCCGTTTCTCTCTCCCATTTCTTTCACATTTCTCTCCCGTTTCTCTCTCCCATTTCTGTCTCCCGTCTCTCCCTCCCGTCTCTCCCTCCCGTTTCTCTCTCCCGGTTCTCTCCCATCTCTCTCCCCTTTCTCTCCCGTCTCTCCCCCATTTCTCTCCCCCATTTCTCTCCCCCATTTCTCTCTCCCGTCTCTCCCTCCCGTCTCTCCCTCCCGGTTCTCTCCCTCCCGGTTCTCTCTCCCGTTTCCCTCTCCCATCCCTCTCCCGTTTTTCTCTCCCATCTCTCCCCCATTTCTCTCCCCCATTTCTCTCCCCCGTTTCTCTCCCCCGTCTCTCCCTCCCGGTTCTCTCCCTCCCGGTTCTCTCCCTCCCGGTTCTCCCCTTCCCGGTTCTCTCCCTCCCGGTTCTCCCTCCCGGTTCTCTCCCTCCCGGTTCTCCCCCTCCCGGTTCTCCCCCTCCCGGTTCTCTCCCTCCCGGTTCTCCCCCTCCCGGTTCTCTCCCTCCCGGTTCTCCCCCTCCCGGTTCTCTCCCTCCCGGTTCTCTCCCTCCCGGTTCTCTCTCTCTCTCTCTCCCATCTCTCTCCCATTTCTCTCCCGTCTCTCCCCCATTTCTCTCCCCCATTTCTCTCTCCCGGTTCTCCCCCTCCCGGTTCTCCCCCTCCCGGTTCTCTCCCTCCCGGTTCTCTCCCTCCCGGTTCTCTCTCCCGTTTCCCTCTCCCATTTCTCTCCCGTCTCTCCCCCATTTCTCTCCCCCGTTTCTCTCCCCCGTCTCTCCCTCCCGGTTCTCCCCCTCCCGGTTCTCTCCCTCCCGGTTCTCTCCCTCCCGGTTCTCTCTCCCGGTTCTCTCTCCCATCCCTCTCCCGTTTTTCTCTCCCGTCTCTCCCCCATTTCTCTCTCCCGGTTCTCTCCCTCCCGGTTCTCTCTCTCTCTCTCTCTCTCTCTCCCTCTCTCTCTCTCTCTCTCTCTCTCTCTATCTCTCTCGCTCTCTCGCTCTCGCTCTCGCTCTCGCTCTCGCTCTCGCTCTCTCTCCCTCCCGGTTCTCTCCCTCCCGGTTCTCTCTCTCTCTCTCTCTCTCTCCCCCTCCCGGTTCTCTCCCTCCCGGTTCTCTCCCTCCCGGTTCTCTCCCTCCCGGTTCTCTCTCTCTCTCTCTCTCTCCCCGCGCACCTGCTGGCTCAGGCAATCGTCCAGCACGTCGAAGTTGGAGGTGTCGGCGGCTCCGCGGGCGCTGGGGGCGAAGGGCGCTCGCTGCCTCCGGAGCGCGGCCCAGCGCAGCCCCGCGAACAGCGGCAGAGCGCGGAAGTCGCGCGCGCCCCCGCGCCCCAGGCGCGCTCCCGGCGCGCACAGCAGGCCCCGCACGAGCGCGCGCGCCGCCGCCGGCACCCCCCGCCCCCGGGGGCGCGCTCCCGCCCGGGGGGAGCCGGCCCCGCCGCCGGACCCCTCCTCATCCTCGCCCTCGCCTTCGTCGTCGTCCTCGGGGAGGTGCAGGTGGTCCTGGGGGGGGGGGAGGGAGGGGAGGGGAGGGGGGTGGAGACCCCCCCAGTGCATCCCAGTGACTCCCAGTGACCCCCCAGTGCATCCCAGTGACTCCCCAGTGCATCCCCAGTGCATCCCAGTGACTCCCAGTGACTCCCCAGTGCATCCCAGTGCATCCCCAGTGCATCCCCAGTGCATCCCAGTGACTCCCAGTGACTCCCCAGTGCATCCCAGTGACTCCCCAGTGCATCCCCAGTGCATCCCAGTGACTCCCAGTGACTCCCCAGTGCATCCCAGTGACTCCCCAGTGCATCCCAGTGACTCCCAGTGACCCCCCAGTGCATCCCCAGTAACTGCCAGTGACCCCCCCAGTGACTCCCCAGTGCATCTCAGTGACTCCCAGTGACTCCCAGTGCCCCCCCCAGTGCATCCCAGTGACTCCCAGTGCATCCCAGTGACCCCCCAGTGCATCCCAGTGACCCCCCAGTGCATCCCAGTGACTCCCAGTGCCCCCCTAGTGCATCCCAGTGACTCCCAGTGCATCTCCAGTAACTGCCAGTGCCTCCCAGTGACTCCCAGTGCCCCCCTAGTGCATCTCAGTGACTCCCAGTGCATCTCCAGTAACTGCCAGTGCCTCCCAGTGCATCCCAGTAACTCCCAGTGACTCCCCAGTGCATCCCAGTGACTCCCCAGTGCCTCCCAGTGCCTGCCAGTGACTCCCAGTGCCCCCCCAGTGCATCCCAGTGACTCCCCAGTGCATCCCAGTGCCCCCCCAGTGCATCCCCAGTGCATCCCAGTGACTCCCAGTGCCCTCCAGTGCCCCTCCAGTGACTCCCAGTCCCTCCCAGTTCCCTCCTAGCCCCTCCCAGTGCCCTCCCAGTGCCCTCCCAGTCCCTCCCAGTCCCTCCCAGCGCACCTGGAAGTGCAGGATCTTGGCGTAGGTCTCGAGGACGGTGTCGGCGAAGAACGGGGGGCGGCCGAAGAACATCTCGTAGGCCAGGACCCCCAGCGCCCACCAGTCGCACTCGGGGCCGTACGAGCGCGAGGGGTCCTCGACCGCCAGCAGCATCTCGGGGGACAGATAGTCCGGGGTCCCCACGGCCACCGCCGAGCGCACCTGGGGACGCGGGGGATACTGGGGATACTGGGGATACTGGGGATACTGGGGGTACTGGGGATACTGGGGGCATTGGGGACATTGGGGACATTGGGGATACTGGGGGTGTTGGGGATACTGGGGACATGGAGACACTGGGGACACTGGGGGCGTTGGGGACATTGGGGATACTGGGGATACTGGGGACAGATAGTCCGGGGTCCCCACGGCCACCGCCGAGCGCACCTGGGGACGCGGGGGATACTGGGGATACTGGGGATACTGGGGATACTGGGGACAGATAGTCCGGGGTCCCCACGGCCACTGCCGAGCGCACCTGGGGACGCGGGGGATACTGGGGATACTGGGGATACTGGGGATACTGGGGACAGATAGTCCGGGGTCCCCACGGCCACCGCCGAGCGCACCTGGGGACGCGGGGGATACTGGGGATACTGGGGATACTGGGGGCATTGGGGACATTGGGGACATTGGGGATACTGGTGGCGTTGGGGATACTGGGGACATGGGGACACTGGGGACACTGGGGGCGTTGGGGACATTGGGGATACTGGGGATACTGGGGATACTGGGGATACTGGGGACAGATAGTCCGGGGTCCCCACGGCCACCGCCGAGCGCACCTGGGGATGTGGGGGATACTGGGGATACTGGGGATACTGGGGATACTGGGGATACTGGGGATACTGGGGACAGATAGTCCGGGGTCCCCACGGCCACCGCCGAGCGCACCTGGGGACGCGGGGGATACTGGGGATACTGGGGGTACTGGGGGCATTGGGGACATTGGGGACATTGGGGATACTGGTGGCGTTGGGGATACTGGGGACATGGGGACACTGGGGACACTGGGGGCGTTGGGGACATTGGGGATACTGGGGATACTGGGGATACTGGGGATACTGGGGACAGATAGTCCGGGGTCCCCACGGCCACCGCCGAGCGCACCTGGGGACGCGGGGGATACTGGGGATACTGGGGACACTGGGGACATTGGGGACATTGGGGATACTGGGGATACTGGGGATACTGGGGATACTGGGAATACTGGGGACAGATAGTCCGGGGTCCCCACGGCCACTGCCGAGCGCACCTGGGGACGCGGGGGATACTGGGGATACTGGGGGTACTGGGGATACTGGGGATACTGGGGACATTGGGGACATTGGGGATACTGGGGATACTGGGGATACTGGGGATACTGGGGACAGATAGTCCAGGGTCCCCACGGCCACCGCCGAGCGCACCTGGGGATGTGGGGGATACTGGGGGACATTGGGGATACTGGGGACATGGGATATTGGGGACATTGGGGACACTGGGGACATTGGGGATACTGGGGATACTGGGAATACTGGGGACACTGGGGACACTGGGGACACTGAGGGGACATTGGGGATATTGGGGACATTGGGACATCGGGAGGACACTGGGGACACTGGGGACACTGGGGGGACATTGAGGGGACATTGGGGGCACTGGGGCTGGGGGGGTTCTCCAGGTGGTCCCAGGGTGCAGCTGTGTCCCCCCAGTGTCCCCCCGGTGTCCCCCCGGTGTCCCCCCGCTGTCACTCACGGTGCCATCAGGCCCCCGGTGTCCCCCCGGTGTCCCCCAGTGTCCCCCCCGCTGTCCCCCCGCTGTCCCCCCGCTGTCCCCCCGCTGTCACTCACGGTGCCATCAGGCCCCGGGTGTCCCCCCAGTGTCCCCCCAGTGTCCCCCCGCTGTCCCCCCGGTGTCCCCCCGCTGTCCCCCCGCTGTCCCCCCGCTGTCACTCACGGTGCCATCAGGCCCCAGGCGCAGGCAGGACCCGAAGTCCCCAAGCCGGACGTGTCCCCAGCGGTCCAGCAGGATGTTGTCGGGTTTGATGTCCCTAAAGGGGGGGGGTGGCCTTTGTCACCTCCCCTGTCATGGTCCCCACGCCACCTTTCCCCCCTCCCCCCAAATCCCTCCTGTTGTCCTGGGTGTCCCCTGTCCCTCCATGTCCCACCCATGTCCCCGTGTCCCCGTGTCCCTGGGTTCCCATGTCCCCCCTGCTGTCCCCCCGTGTCCCTGAGTCCCCCTGATGTCCCTCCCATGTCCCCGTGTCCCCATGTCCCCCCTGCTGTCCCCCCATGTCCCTGAGTCCCCCCGCTGTCCCCCCATGTCCCCATGTCCTCCTGTGTCCCCATGTTTCCCCCCTGTCCCCATGTCCCTGTGTCCCTGTGTCCCCATGTCCCCATGTCCTCTTGTGTCCTCATGTCCCCCCGTTGTCCCCCCATGTCCCTGTGTTCCCCCATGTCCCCGTGTCCCCCCGTGTCCCCATGTCCCCCCATGTCCCCATGTCCCCCCATGTCCCCATGTCCCTGTGTTCCCCCATGTCCCCATGTCCCCCCATGTCCCCATGTCCCCCCAGTGTCCCCCCATGTCCCTGTGTTCCCCCATGTCCCCGTGTCCCCCCGTGTCCCCATGTCCCTGTGTCCCCCCATGTGCCCGTGTCCCCATGTCCCCATGTCCCCCCAATGTCCCCCCAATGCCCCCCCATGTCCCCATGTCCCTGTGTCCCCCCATGTCCCCATGTCCCTGTGTCCGTCCAATGTCCCCCAATGTCCCCCCAATGTCCCCCATGTCCCCATGTCCCCGTGTCCCCCCAATGTCCCTGTGTCCCCCCATGTCCCCGTGTCCCCCCGTGTCCCCACGTCCCCATGTCCTCCCAATGCCCCCCCATGTCCCCATGTCCCTGTGTCCCCCCATGTCCCCGTGTCCCCCCAATGTCCCCCCAATGCCCCCCCATGTCCCTGTGTCCCCCCATGTCCCCGTGTCCCCCCCGATGTCCCCCCGATGTCCCCGTGTCCCACCGGTGGACGTAGCCGAGGCGGTGGACGGAGTCGATGGCCATGATGAGCTCGGCCAGGTAGAAGCGGGCCATGGCCAGCGGCAGCCGGTCCCCGAACTTGCTGAGCAGGGTCAGGAGGTCCCCCCCGATGTAGTACTCCATGACCAGGTACTGCGGGGACAGGGACAGCTGGGGACACGGCCCGGGGACACGGGGATGGCACAGGGACAGCTGGGGACACGGCCCGGGGACACGGGGATGGCACAGGGACAGCTGGGGATGGCACAGGGACAGCTGGGGACACGGCCCGGGGACACAAGGATGGCACGGGGACAGCTGGGGACACGGGGATGGCACAGGGACAGCTGGGGACATGGCCCGGGGACACGGGGATGGCACAAGGATGGCACAGGGACAGCTGGGGACACAGCCTGGGACGGCCTGGGGACACGGGGATGGCACAGGGACAGCTGGGGATGGCACAGGGACAGCTGGGGACACGGCCCGGGGACACGGGGATGGCACGGGGACAGCTGGGGACATGGCCCGGGGACACGGGGATGGCACAGGGACAGCTGGGGACACGGCCCGGGGACATGGGGATGGCACAAGGATGGCACAGGGACAGCTGGGGACACGGCCTGGGGACATGGGGATGGCACAAGGATGGCACAGGGACAGCTGGGGACACAGCCTGGGACGGCCTGGGGACACGGGGATGGCACAGGGACAGCTGGGGATGGCACAGGGACAGCTGGGGACATGGCCTGGGGACATGGGGATGGCACAAGGATGGCACAGGGACAGCTGGGGACACAGCCTGGGACGGCCTGGGGACACGGGGATGGCACAGGGACAGCTGGGGACATGGCCCGGGGACACGGGGATGGCACGGGGACATGGGGATGGCACAAGGATGGCACAGGGACAGCTGGGGACACGGCCTGGGACAGCCTGGGGACACGAGGATGGCATGGGGACACAGGGATGGCACAGGGACAGCTGGGGACACAGCCTGGGGACACGGCCTGGGGACATGGGGACACAGGGATGGCACAGGGACAGCTGGGGACATGGGAATGGCATGGGGACACAGGGACAGCTTGGGGACACAGGGACGGCCTGGGGACATGGGGATGGCCTGGGGACACAGGGCTGGCACGGGAACACAGGACAGCTTAGGGACATGGGACAGCTCGGGGATACAGGGATGGCACGGGGACATGGGGACAGGGGGACATGATTTGGGGACAGGGGGACATGATTTGGGGACAGGCCACACGGCCTGGGGACACTGCCATGACACGGGGCTCCCATGTGATATGGAGCGGGGAGGTGACGGCGGTGTCCCTGCAGGGAGGTGACAGCGGTGTCCCCACGGGGAGGGGGGGATGGGAGGTGACATCGGTGTCCCCATGGGGAGGTGACGGAGGTGTCCCCACGGAGAGGGGACAGCGGTGGCGGTGTCCCCATGGGAGGTGATGGAGGTGTCCCCACGGGGAGGTGACATCGGTGTCCCCGCAGGACGGGGACAGCGGTGTCCCCACAGGGAGGTGACATCAGTGTCCCCACAGGGAGGTGATGGCGGTGTCCCCATGGGGAGGTGACAGCGGTGTCTCCATGGGGAGGTGACAGCGGTGTCCCCACAGGGAGGTGACAGCGGTGTCCCCGCGGGATGGGGGGGACGGGAGGTTACAGCGGTGTCCCCACGGGATGGGGGGGGATGGGAGGGGACAGCGGTGTCCCCAGGGGGAGGTGACAGCGGTGTCCCCACGGGGAGGTGACGGCGGTGTCCCCGCGGGGAGGTGACAGCAGTGTCCTCACAGGGAGGTGACATCGGTGTCCCCGCAGGGAGGTGACAGAAGTGTCCCCGCAGGACGGGGACAGCAGTGTCCCCATGGGGAGGTGACGGCGGTGTCCCCGCGGGGAGGTGACATCGGTGTCCCCAGGGGGAGGTGACGGCTGTGTCCCCGCAGGACGGGGACAGCAGTGTCCCCATGGGGAGGGGACAGTGGTGTCCCCACGGGGAGGTGACATCAGTGTCCCTGCAGGACGGGGACAGCGGTGTCTCCACAGGGAGGTGACATCGGTGTCCCCATGGGGAGGTGACAGCAGTGTCCCCACAGGGAGGGGACAGCGGTGTCCCCACAGGATGGGGACATCGGTGTCCCCGTGGGGAGGTGACATCGGTGTCCCCACGGGGAGGTGACATCAGTGTCCCCACGGGGAGGTGACAGCGGTGTCCCCGTGGGGAGGGGATGGCGGTGTCCCCACAGGGAGGTGACAGCGGTGTCCCCGCAGGACGGGGACAGCGGTGTCCCCATGGGGAGGTGACATCGGTGTCCCCACGGGGAAGTGACATCGGTGTCCCCATGGGGAGGTGACATCGGTGTCCCCACGGGGAGGTGACATCGGTGTCCCCAGGGGGAGGTGACGGCTGTGTCCCCACAGGATGGGGACAGCGGTGTCCCCACGGGGAGGTGACATCGGTGTCCCCACAGGGAGGTGACAGCGGTGTCCCCGCGGGATGGGGGGGGACGGGAGGTGACAGCGGTGTCCCCACAGGGAGGTGACATCGGTGTCCCCATGGGGAGGTGATGGCGGTGTCCCCGCTGGATGGGGGGGACGGGAGGGGACAGTGGTGTCCCCACGGGGAGGGGACAGTGGTGTCCCCACAGGATGGGGACAGCGGTGTCTCCATGGGGAGGTGACAGTGGTGTCCCCACGGGGAGGTGACATCGGTGTCCCCACGGGGAGGTGACGGCAGTGTCCCCGCTGGATGGGGGGGACGGGAGGTGACAGCGGTGTCCCCACGGGGAGGTGACAGCGGTGTCCCTGCGGGATGGGGGGGACGGGAGGTGACAGCGGTGTCCCCACGGGGAGGTGACAGCGGTGTCCCCGCGGGATGGGGGGGGATGGGAGGTGACAGCGGTGTCCCTGCGGGATGGGGGGGGACGGGAGGTGACAGCGGTGTCCCCACGGGGAGGTGACAGGAGGGGAGGGGAGGGGATCGCCGTCCCCTCACCAGGCACTGCGGGTCCTGGAAGGCGAAGTGCAGCCGGGTGATCCAGCGCCGGTCCCCCCGCGCCAGCACGTCCCGCTCCTCGCGGAAACACGACACCTGGCCACAGCGACACGGGTGGCACCTGCCACCTGGCACACGGGTGGCACCCCCGGCGCCCTGGCGACAGCGCAGTCCCGGCCACCCCACCCTTGTCCCCGTCATCCCCTCGGGTGTCCCTTCCTCCGCGGCGCCATCCCCCTCCTCACATCCCCACAAGCCCCCGAAGCGTCCCCGAGTGTCCCCAAGTGTCCCTGGGAGTCCCTAACTGTCCCCGAGTGTCCCCAAGTGTCCACGAGTGTCCCTGGGTGTCCGCGAGTGTCCCTGAGTGTCCCCAAGTGTCCGCGAGTGTCCCTGAGTGTCCCTGGGTGTCCGCAGGTGTCCCCAAGTGTCCACGAGTGTCCCCGGGTGTCCCCGAGTGTCCCCGAGTGTCCCCGAGTGTCCCTGGGTGTCCCCAGGTGTCCCCGAAGTGTCCACGAGTGTCCCTGAGTTCCCCAAATGTCTGCGAGTGTCCCCGAGTGTCCGCGAGTGTCCCCAAGTGTCCCCAAGTGTCCCTGAGTGTCCCTAAGTGTCCGCGAGTGTCCCTGAGTGTCCCTGGGTGTCCCCAGGTGTCCCCGAGTGTCCCTGAGCGTTTGCAAGTGTCCCCAAGTGTCCCTGGGTGTCACTGGGTGTCCCCAAGTGTCCCCGAGTGTCCCCAAGTATCCCCGAGTGTCCCTGAGCATTCACGAGTGTCCCCAAGTATCCCCGGGTGTCCTGGAGTGTCCCCAAGTGTCCCTGAGTGTCCCCGAGTGTCCCCGGGAGTCCCCAAGTGTCCCCAAGTGTCCCCGAATATCCCCAAAGTGTCCCCTGGGTGTCCCCAAAGTGTCCCCGAATATCCCCAAAGTGTCCCCTGGGTGTCCCCAAAGTGTCCCCAAAGTGTCCCCAAATATCCCCAAAGTGTCCCCTGGGTGCCCGAAGTGTCCCCAAGTGTCCCCAAAGTGTCTCCAAACATCCCCAAAGTGTCCCCAAGTGTCCCCAAAGTGTCCCCGAACATCCCCAAAGTGTCCCCTGGGTGTCCCCTGGGTGTCCCCAAGTGTCCCCAAATATCCCCAAAGTGTCCCCTGGGTGTCCCCAAGTGTCCCCAAAGTGTCCCCAAACATCCCCGAAGTGTCCCCAAGTGTCCCCAAAGTGTCCCCAAGTGTCCCCGTGTGTCCCCAAAGTGTCCCCAAGTGTCCCCAAACATCCCCAAAGTGTCCCCAAAGTGTCCCCAAGTGTCCCCGAACATCCCCAAAGTGTCCCCTGGGTGTCCCCAAAGTCTCCCCGAACATCCCCAAAGTGTCCCCAAAGTGTCCCCTGGGTGTCCCCAAGTGTCCCCCAAGTGTCCCCAAACATCCCCAAAGTGTCCCCAAAGTGTCCCCAAGTGTCCCCAAATATCCCCAAAGTGTCCCCTGGGTGTCCCCTGGGTGTCCCTGGGTGTCTCCAAGTGTCCCCGAATATCCCCAAAGTGTCTCCTGGGTGTCCCCAAGTGTCCCCAAAGTGTCCCCGAACATCCCGAAGTGTCCCCAAGTGTCCCCAAAGTGTCCCCAAGTGTCCCAGTGTGTCCCCAAAGTGTCCCCAAGTGTCCCCAAACATCCCCAAAGTGTCCCCAAGTGTCCCCAAGTGTCCCAGTGTGTCCCCAAAGTGTCCCCTGGGTGTCCCCAAAGTGTCCCCAAGTGTCCCTGAACATCCCCAAAGTGTCCCCAAAGTGTCCCCAAGTGTCCCCGAACATCCCCAAAGTGTCCCCAAAGTGTCCCCTGGGTGTCCCCAAGTGTCCCCCAAGTGTCCCCGAACATCCCCAAAGTGTCTCCAAGTGTCCCTGCGTGTCCCCAAAGTGTCCCCGCGTGTCCCCAAACATCCCCAAAGTGTCCCCTGGGTGTCCCCAAGTGTCTCCGAATATCCCCAAAGTGTCCCTGCGTGTCCCCAAAGTGTCCCAAAGTGTCCCGAACATCCCCAAAGTGTCCCCAAAGTGTCCCCTGGGTGTCCCCAGGTGTCCCCAAGTGTCCCCAAATATCCCCAAAGTGTCCCCCAAAGTGTCCCCAGGTGTCCCCAAAGTGTCCCCAAATATCCCCAAAGTGTCCCCAAAGTGTCCCCGTGTGTCCCCAAAGTGTCCCCAAGTGTCTCCGAATATCCCCAAAGTGTCCCCTGGGTGTCCCAGGTGTCCCCAAAGTGTCCCCAAATATCCCCAAAGTGTCCCCAGAGTGTCCCCGTGTGTCCCCAAAGTGTCCCCTGAGTGTCCCCAAGTGTCCCTGAATATCCCCAAAGTGTCCCCCAAGTGTCCCCTGGGTGTCCCCAGGTGTCCCAAAGTGTCCCCAAACATCCCCAAAGTGTCCCCAAAGTGTCCCCTGGGTGTCCCCAGGTGTCCCTGAACATCCCCAAAGTGTCCCCAAGTGTCCCTGAACATCCCCGAAGTGTCCCCTGGGTGTCCCAAAGTGTCCCCAAATATCCCCAAAGTGTCCCCTGGGTGTCCCCAAAGTCTCCCCGAACATCCCCAAAGTGTCCCCAAAGTGTCCCCGAACATCCCCAAAGTGTCCCCAAGTGTCCCCGAACATCCCCAAAAGTGTCCCCCGGCTGTCCCCCGGCTGTCCCCGCGTGTCCCCTGACCTCGCCGCGCCTCAGCATGTCCCACTTGTTCATGATCTTCATGGCGTAGATCTGCCCCGTCTCCTTCATCCTCACCACGGCCACCTGCGGGTGGCGAGGGGAGGGGGTCACCGGCGCTCCGAGACCCCCGGCTGTCCCCCGGCTGTCCCCAGGGTGTCCCCAGGGTGTCCCCAGGGTGTCACCCATCGGTGTCACCCATCGGTGTCACCCTGACCTCGCTGAAGGCGCCTCTCCCGATCACCTTCAGGATCTCGAAGTCGCCGCGCTGCAGCTGCAGCTCCTGGACACGAGCGGCCACCGGCTCGGCTGGGGGGGCCACCGAGGGTGGGGAGGGGTCAGCGGCCACCGGAGGGGGGGGGTGGTGACATTTGGGGGGGGGGGGGATAATTGGGGAGGGGGGTGGTAATTGGGGGAAGGGGGGATATTGGGTTTTTGGGGGGTACGGCCCCAAAATGAGGGGGTGGGGAAGGGATTTGGGGGGGGGCTGGAGGAGATTTGGGGGGGGGGGTGTTTTGGGGGGGGTAGAGGGAGAATTCCAGGGAATTTTGGGGTGGGGGGCTTGAAGGAGAATCCCAGGGAATTTTGGGGTGGGGGGGTTGAAGGGAGAATCCCAGGGAATTTTGGGGTGGGGGGGTTGAAGGGCGAATCCCAGGGAATTTTTTTGGGGGGTGGGGGGATTTGAAGGGAGAATCCCAGGGAATTTTTTTGGGGGGTTTGAAGGGAGAATCGCAGGGAATTTTGGTTGGGGGGGTTGAAGGGCGAATCCCAGGGAAATTTTTTTTGGGGGGGGGGGGCTTGGAGGGAGAATCCCAGGAATTTTTTGGGGGGTTTGAAGGGAGAATCCCAGGGAATTTTGGGGGTGGGAGGCTTGAAGGGAGAATCCCTGGGGATTATTTTGGGGGGGGGGGGCTTGGAGGGCGAATCCCGGGAATATTTTGGGGGGGGGGATTGAAGGGAGAATCCCCGGGAATTTTTTTGGAGGGAGGGGCTTGGAGGGAGAATCCCAGGGAATTTTGGGGTGGGGGCTTGAAGGGAGAATCCCAGGGAATTTTTGGGGTGGGGGGTTTGAAGGGTGAATCCCAGGAATTTTGGGGTGGGAGGCTTGAAGGGAGAATCCCTGGGGATTATTTTGGGGGGGGGCTTGGAGGGCGAATCCCAGGGAAATTTTTTTGGGGGGGAGGGGCTTGAAGGGAGAATCCCAGGGAATTTTTTTGGGGGTTTGAAGGGAGAATCCCAGGGAATTTTTTTGGGGGGGTTTGAAGGGAGAATCCCAGGGGATTTTTTGGGTGGGGGGGCTTGGAGGGCGAATCCCAGGGAAATTTTTGGGGGGGAGGGGCTTGAAGGGAGAATCCCAGGGAATATTTTTGGGGGGTTTGAAGGGAGAATCCCAGGGAATTTTTTGGGGGGTTTGAAGGGAGAATCCCAGGGAATTTTTTTGGGGGGTTTGAAGGGAGAATCCCTGGGGATTTTTTGGGTGGGGGGGGCTTGGAGGGAGAATCCCGGGAATATTTTTGGGGGGGGGCTTGGAGAGCGAATCCCCGGGAATTATTTTGGGGGGGGCTTGGAGGGGCGAATCCCAAGGAATATTTTGAGGGACTTGAAGGGCGAATCCCAGGGAATTTTTTTGGGGGTTTGAAGGGAGAATCCCTGGGGATTTTTTGGGTGGGGGGGGCTTGGAGGGAGAATTCCAGGGAATTTTTGGGGGGTTTGAAGGGCCGAATCCCAGGGAATATTTTTGGGGGGGTTTGAAGGAGAATCCCTGGGGATTTTTTGGGGGGGGGGGGCTTAGAGGGCGAATCCCGGGAATATTTTTGGGGGTGCTTGGACGGAGAATCCCCCGGGAATTTTTTTGGAGGGAGGGGCTTGAAGGGAGAATCCCAGGGAATTTTTTGGGTGGGGGGAGGCCTGAAGGGCGAATCCCCGGGAATTTTTTTGGTTGGGGGGGGTGGGGGGGCGCTTAAAGGGAGAACCCCCGGGAATTTTTTTTTGGTGGGGGGGTGGGGAATTTTTTTTTGGGGGGGAGGGGGGCGGGAAGTGAAGCGAGGTGGGGGGGGTGGGGGGAAAGGGAGGGTTCCGGTGGGGTGGGGGAGGGGAGGGGAGGGGACAGGG
>JAQMYR010000270.1:97254-127062 GCA_028536675.1 Aphelocoma californica | reverse complement strand
ATCGCTGTTATCAGCAGATTTGGCCCCAAAATCGGGGGTTTGGGGGGGTCCTGACCCCTCCCCCATGGCTGTTATCAGGAGATTTGGCCCCAAAATTCGGATTTGGGGGGGCTTTGAGGGGGGTCTGACCCCTCCCCCATCGCTGTTATCAGAGTGAACCCCCCAAAATCCGGGTTTGGGGGGGGTCTGACCCCTCCCCCATGGCTGTTATCAGCAGATTTGGCCCCAAAATCGTGGCGGGGGGGGGGGAGGGGGGGAGGGGGTGTTGGGGGCCATGCCGAACGTCCCCCCCCTCCCCCACCCGCCCCCCCCACCCAGTGCAGAAGGTTCCAGAATGAAGAGCCCGGGACAAGGGGGAGGGGATGGGATGGGATGGGGGGGAGGGGTCACATCACGTCCCCCCGGGTGGGGGAGGGGCACCAAGGCACTGGGTGGGGGAGGGGCGGCGGGGGCGGCGGGGTGGGGGAGGGGAGGGGAGGGGGGGGGGGGTTAGGACTGCATCTCGGCCGGAGCATCCACGGGAACCAGCAGCAGAAGAGTAACCTGGGGGGACAGCGTGGGGACAGGGACATGGGGACACCCCATGGGGACAGGGACACCCCCATGGGGACAGGGACATGGGGACAGGGACATGGGGACACCCCCTGGGGACAGGGACACCCCCCTGGGGACAGGGACATGGGGACAGGGACATGGGGACATGGGGACACCCCCTGGGGACAGGGACACCCCCCATGGGGACAGGGACATGGGGACAGGGACACCCCATGGGGACAGGGACACCCCCCTGGGGGACAGGGACATGGGGACACCCCCCTGGGGAGAGGGACACCCCTTGGGACAGGGACATGGCCTGGGGACAGGGACACCCCCCTGGGGACAGGGACATGGGGACAGGGACATGGGGACAGGGACACCCCCTTGGGGACAGGGACATGGGACACCCCCCTGGGGACAGGGACACCCCATGGGACAAGGACACCACCTGGGGACAGGGACATGGGGACACAGGGTCACCCCTCTGGGGACAGGGAAATGGGGACAGGGACACCCCCTTGGGGACAGGGACACCACCCTGGGGACAGGGACACCCCCTTGGGGACAGGGACATGGGGACACCCCCTGGGGACAGGGACACCCCCCTGGGGACAGGGACATGGGGACAGGGACACCCCTTGGGGACAGGGACACCCCCCTGGGACAGGGACATGGGGACACCCCCTGGGACAGGGACACCCCCATGGGACAGGGACATGGGGACACCCCCTGGGGAGAGGGACACCCCGTTGGGGACAGGGAAATGGGGACACAGGACACCCCTCTGGGGATAGGGACATGGGGACAGGGACATGGGACATGGGACACCCCCTGGGGACAGGGACACCCCATGGGGACAGGGACACCCCCTGGGGACAGGGACACGGCCCTGAGGACAGGGACACCCCCCTGGGACAGGGACACCCCCCATGGGACACACCCCCTTGGGGACAGGGACACCCCATGGGGACAGGGACATGGGGACACAGGACACCCCCTTGGGGACAGGGACATGGGGACAGGGACATGGGGACACCCCCTGGGGACAGGGACATGGGGACAGGGACACCCCCTGGGGACAGGGACATGGCCTGGGGACAGGGACACCCCTCTGGGGACAGGGACATGGGGACAGGGACACCCCCTGGGGACAGGGACATGGCCTGGGGACAGGGACACCCCTCTGGGGACAGGGAAATGGGACAGGGACACCCCCATGGGGACAGGGACACCCCCATGGGGGACAGGGACACCCCCAGGGGACAGGACATGGGACACCCCCTGAGGAGAGGGACACCCCCCTGGGACAGGGACATGGGGACAGGGACACCCCTTGGGGACAGGGGACACCACCCTGGGGACAGGGACACCCCCATGGGACAGGGACATGGGGACAGGGACATGGGGACAGGGACACCCCCCTGGGGACAAGGACACCACGCTGGACAGGGACATGGGGACACCCCCTGGGACAGGGACACCCCATGGGGACAGGGACATGGGGACACCCCCTTGGGGACAGGGACATGGGGACAGGGACACCCCCTTGGGGACAAGGACACCACCCTGGGGACAGGGACACCCCCATGGGACAGGACATGGGGACACCCCCCTGGGGACAGGGACACCCCCTTGGGGACAGGGACATGGGGACAGGGACATGGGGACACCCCCCTGGGACAGGGACACCCCCTTGGGGACAGGGACATGGGGGACAGGGACATGGGGACACCCCCCTGGGGACAGGGACACCCCCATGGGGACACCCTGGTGACAGGGACACCCCCCTGGGGACAGGGACATGGGGACAGGGACACCCCCCTGGGGACAGGGGACACCCCCCTGGGGACAGGGAAATGGGGACAGGGACACCCCCATGGGGACAGGGACATGGGGACACCCCCTGGGGACAGGGACACCCCCTGGGGACAGGGACACCCCCTTGGGGACAGGGACATGGGGACACCCCCCTGGGGAGAGGGTCACCCCCTTGGGGACAGGACATGGGGACACAGGGTCACCCCTCTGGGGACAGGGAAATGGGGACAGGGACACCCCCTTGAGGACAGGGACACCACCCTGGGACAGGGACATGGGGGACACCCCCCATGGGGACAGGGACACCCCCTTGGGGACAGGGACACCCCCCTGGGACAGGGACATGGGGACAGGGACACCCCCTTGGGGACAAGGACACCCCCCTGAGGACAAGGACACCCCCTGGGGACAGGGACACGGGGACACCCCCCTGGGGACAGGGACACCCCCTTGGGACAGGGCCACCCCCAGGGGATGTGGCCACCCTAACAGGGACAGGGCCACCCCCCTGGGGACGGCGTGGGGCCAGGGCCAGCCCGGGGGGGTGGTGGCCGTGTCCCCCGGAGGGGACGGGGGGGTGGTGGCCGTGTCCCCCGGAGGGGACGGGGGGGGTGGTGGCCGTGTGCCCCGGGGGGGACGGGGGGGTGGTGGCCGTGTCCCCCGGAGGGGACAGGGGGGGGTGGTGGCCGTGTCCCCACCTGGAGAAGGAGCTCTCGGACGTGATGTCCTTGGGGGTCCGCACGGCCGGGAAGTTGCGCTTGGGCTGTGACACTGCGGGGACAGAGGGGACAGAGGGGGGGACACGGGGAGGGGACCAGAGAGGGGGGACATGGGGGGACACGAGGGGACAGAGGGGGGACATGGGGAGGGGACAGAGAGGGGGGGACATGGGGGGACACGAGGGGACAGAGGGGGGGACATGGGGAGGGGACAGAGGGGACAGAGGGGGGGGACAGGAGGGGACAGAGGGGACAGAGAGGGGACACAGGGAGGGGACAGAGAAGGGGGGACATGGGGGGACATGAGGGGACAGAGGGGACAGAGGGGGGGACAGGAGGGGACAGAGAGGGGACACGGGGAGGGGACAGAGAGGGGACAGAGAGGGGGGACACGGAGGGGGACACAAGGGGACAGTGGAGGGGGGAGACAGGGAGGGACAGAGGGGACAGAGAGGGGACACGGAGGGGACACGAGGGGACAGAGGGGACAGAGGAGGGGGGACACGGAGGGGGACAGAGGGGACAGAGAGGGGACACGGAGGGGACACGGGGAGGGGACAGAGGGGGGACAGAGGGGGACACCACAGGGGAGAGATGGGGGACACGGGGGGACACGGGGGTGTCACATCACACTCAGCAGCCAATCAGCAGCACCGTCCCGGCCCCACCCACCTGTCAATCACTGCCACACCCACCTGCCAATCACTGCCACACCCATCTGCCAATCACTGCCACACCCACCTGCCAATCACTGCCACACCCACCTGCCAATCACTGTCACACCCACCTGCCAATCACTGCTCCACCCACCTGTCAATCACTGTCACACCCACCTGCCAATCATTGCTCCACCCACCTGTCAATCACTGCCACACCCACCTGCCAATCACTGCCACACCCACCTGCCAATCACCGCCACACCCACCTGCCAATCACTGCTCCACCCACCTGTCAATCACTGCCACACCCACCTGCCAATCATTGCCACACCCACCTGTCAATCACTGCCTCACCCACCTGCCAATCACTGCCACACCCACCTGTCAATTACTGCCTCACCCACCTGCCAATCATTGCTCCACCCACCTGCCAATCACTGCCACACCCACCTGCCAATCACTGCCAGACCCACCTGTCAATCACTGCTCCACCCACCTGTCAATCACTGCCACACGCAATTGTCAATCACTGCCACACCCGCCCGTCAATCATTGCCACACCCATCGGTGAATCACTGCTCCACCCACCTGCCAATCACTGCTCCACCCACCTGTCAATCACTGCCACACCCACCTGCCAATCACTGCCACACCCACCTGCCAACCACTGCCACACCCCCATGTCAATCATTGCTCCACCCACCTGCCAAACACTGCCACACCCACCTGTCAATTACTGCCTCACCCACCTGCCAATCATTGCCACACCCACCCGTCAATCATTGCCACACCCATCGGTGAATCACTGCTCCACCCACCTGCCAATCACTGCCACACCCCCATGTCAATCATTGCTCCACCCACCTGCCAATCACTGTCACACCCACCTGCCAAACACTGCCACACCCACCTGTCAATTACTGCCTCACCCACCTGTCAATCATTGCTCCGCCTGTCAATCACTTCCCCACCCGTCAATCATTGTTCCACCCACCTGCCAATCACTGCCACACCCACCTGTCAATCACCGCCACACCCACCCGCCAATCAGTTCCCCACCCGTCAATCATTGCTCCACCCACCTGTCAATCACTGCCACACCCACCTGTCAATCACCGCCACACCCACCTGCCAATCAGTTCCCCACCCGTCAATCATTGCTCCACCCACCTGCCAATCACTGCCACACCCACCTGTCAATCACTGCCACACCCACCTGCCAATCACTGCCCCGCCCCTCACCTGTGACCGGCTGCGCCGTCTTTTCGGAGGTGCCATCCCCGGGCTCGTCCTTGGGACCCCCGACCCTGGGGGGGGTCACGGGGACAGGACGTCACCACAGTGTCCCCCCCACGTCCCCCGTGACCCCTCTGCCACCTCCCCTTGTCCCCCCATGTCCCCATATCCCCCCCGTGTCCCCCCATGTCCCCCCATGTCCCCATATCCCCCCCGGTGTCCCCCCATGTCCCGGTGTCCCCCCATGTCCCGGTGTCCCCCTGTGTCCCCCCTGTGTCCCCCCTGTATCCCCCTGTGTCCCCTCATGTCCCCCCATGTCCTTGTGTCCCCCCCGTGTCCCCTCGTGTCCCCCATGTCCCTGTGTCCCCCCGTGACCCCCCATGTCCCCCCCATGTCCTTGTGTCCCCCCCATGTCCCCCCCATCCTTATACCCCCCCCATGTCCCCATTTCCCCCCATGTCCCCCCCATATCTCCATGTCCCCCCATGTCCCTGTGTCCCCCCGTGTCCCCCCATAGTCCCCGATGTCCTCCCCGTGTCCCTGTGTCCCCCCATGTCCCCCCCATGTCCCCCCCCATCCTTATACCCCCCCATGTCCCCATTTCCCCCCACGTCCCCCCCATATCCCCCTGCCCCCCACGTCCCTGTGTCCCCCCCGTGTCCCCCCTGTGTCCCCCCCCCGTGTCCCCCCCCCCGTGTCCCCCCGGTACCTCTGGACGCGGGAGGGGGGGGCGAAGACGCCGTGTTTGGGGGGGCAGGTGAAGTAGCGCACCCCGAAAACGGAGCCGTCGTGTTTGCCCCCCGCAGAGTCCAGCTCCACCCCGAACCAGTACCCTGGGGACATCGGGGGGACATTGAGGGGACATTGGGGGGACATTGGGGGGGACATTGGGGGGGACATCGGGGGGACATCGGGGGGACATTGAGGGGGACATTGGGGGGGACATTGGGGGGACATTGAGGGGGACACCGGGGGGACATTGAGGGGACATTGGGGGGACACTGGGGGGACATCGGGGGGGACATCGGGGGGGACATTGGGGGGGACATTGGGGGGGACATCGGGGGGACATCGGGGGGGACATTGGGGGGGACATTGGGGGGACATTGAGGGGGACACCGGGGGGACATTGAGGGGACATTGGGGGGACACTGGGGGGACATCGGGGGGATACGGGGGGACACGGGGGGGACATTGGGGGAACATTGGGGGGACATTGAGGGGGACATTGGGGGGACACGGGGGGGACACGGGGGGGACATTGGGGGGACACGGGGGGGACACGGGGGGGACATTGGGGGGGACATGGGGGGGACATTGAGGGGACATTGGGGGGACATCGGGGGGACATTGGGGGGGACATTGAGGGGGACATCGGGGGGGACATCGGGGGGACATTGAGGGGACATTGGGGGGACATCGGGGGGACATTGAGGGGGACATTGGGGGGACATAAGGGGTGATGGGAGGGACATTGAGGGGGACATCGTGGGGGACACCGGGGGGACATAGAGGGGACAGGGAGGTGACGCAGGGGGGACATTGAGGGGGACATCGGGGGGACACCGGGGGGACACCAGAGGGGACACCGGGGGGACATTGAGGGGACATTGAGGGGGACATCGGGGGGACATTGGGGGGGACACGGGGGGGACATCGGGGGGACATTGGGGGGATACGGGGGGGACACGGGGGGAAATTGGGGGAACATTGGGGGGACATTGAGGGGGACATTGAGGGGGACATCGGGGGGACATTGGGGGGACATCGGGGGGGACATCGGGGGGACATTGGGGGGACATTGGGGGGACATTGAGGGGGACATCGTGGGGGACACCGGGGGGACACCAGGGGGGACAGGGGGGTGACACGGGGGGGACATTGAGGGGGACATCGGGGGGGACACGGGGGGGACATTGAGGGGGACATCGTGGGAATGTGGGGAGGTGATGGAGGGGGACGGGGGGGTGACACGGGGGGGACATTGAGGGGGACATCGGGGGGATGTTGAGGGGGACATTGGGGGGACACCGGGGGGACACGGGGGGGACATTGGGGGGGATATGGGGGGATATGGGTCCCATAGGGGGTCTCAGGGGAGCTCCCAGCCCAGGGGGGCTCCGGGGGGGGGTCTCAGAGGGTCCCATCCTGGGGACTGGGGGGGGGGGTCCCATCCCGGGGGTTGGGGGGGTCCCATCCTGGGGGTCCCATCCCGGGGGTCCCATCCTGGGGGTCCCATCCCAGGGGTTAGGGGGGTCCCATCCCGGGGGTCCCATCCCGGTGGTTGGGGGGGTCCCATCCCGAGGGTCCGATCCCGGGGGTTGGGGGGGTCCCATCCCGGGGCCCCATCCCGGGGGTCCCATCCTAGGGGTCCCATCCCGGGGGTTGAGGGGATCCCATCCTGGGGGTCCCATCCTGGGGGTCCCATCCCGGGGGTCTCCGTCTCACCGGGGGCGAAGTCGGTGCGGCCGTAGAAGCGTGCCCGGCCCTGGCGCTGTCCGGCCACCAGCACCACGTCCCCGGGGGCCACTCGCCGGCCCTCGCGGTCCAGCCACGCCCCGCTTCGCTTCCGGGAGGCTGCCGGAGCGACCACGTCCTGCCACGCCCATCCTGGCCACGCCCTGCCACGCCCATCCCGGCCACACCCGGCCACGCCCATCCCGGCCACACCCGGCCACGCCCATCCTGGCCACGCCCTGCCACGCCCATCCTGGCCACGCCCTGCCACGCCCATCCCAGCCACACCCGGCCACGCCCATCCTGACCACGCCCTGCCACGCCCCACTTCACTTCCGGGAGGCTGCCGGAGTGACCACGCCCTGCCACGCCCATCCCGGCCACGCCCATCCCGGCCACGCCCATCCCGGCCACGCCCCTCCACGCCCCTCCTGGCCATGCCCACCCTGGCCACGCCCGTCCTAGCCACGCCCATCCCGGCCACGCCCATCCTGGCCACGCCCTGCCACGCCCCACTTCACTTCCGGGAAGCTGCCGGAGTGACCACACCCTGCCACGCCCATCCCGGCCACGCCCCTCCACACCCCTCCCGGCCACACCAGGCCACGCCCGTCCTGACCACGCCCAGCCACGCCCACCCTGGTCACGCCCAGCCACGCCCACCCATGCCCGGCCACGCCCACCCTGGCCACGCCCAGCCACGCCCATTTCCGTCACACCCGGCCACGCCCACTCTGGCCACGCCCACCCCCGGCCACGCCCATCTCTTGGGGGATTTGGGGGGACCCCAGCCCTGGGGGGAGTCAGGATGACCCCATCGTTGGGGCAGGGGCCCCCCGAATTTTGGGGAGGTTTAGGGAGGGGGTCACCAGATTTAGGGCAGGTTTAGGGGGGGTCACCAGAATTTTGGGGGGGTTCAAAGGGCCCCCAGAATTTTTTGGGGGGGGGGTTCCAGGGGGTCACCAGAATTAGGGGAGGTTTACGGGGGGACCCCAGAATTAGGGGAGGTTTAGAGGGGATCACTGGAATTTTGGGGGGGTTCCAGGGGGTCCCCAGATTTAGGGCAGGTTTAGGGGGGGCCACCGGAATTTTGGGGAGGTTCGGGGGGGGTCCCCGGAATTTTGGGGAGGTTTAGGGGGGGTCCCCAGAATTTTGGGGGGGTTCCAGGGGGTCCCTAGATTTTGGGCAGGTTTAGGGGGGGTCACCGGAATTTTGGGGGGGTTCAGGGGGGGGTCACCAGAATTAGGAGAGGTTCAGGGGCGGGTCACTGGAATTTTGGGGAGGTTTGGGGGGGGTCCCCGGAATTTTGGGGAGGTCTAGGGGGGGGGTCACCAGAATTTTGGGGAGGTCTAGGGGGGGGGTCCCCAGAATTTTGGGGGGGTTCCAGGGGGTCCCCAGATTTAGGGCAGGTTTAGGGGGGGTCACCGGAATTTTGGGGGGGTTTAGGGGGGGGTCACCAGAATTAGGGGGGATTTTGGGGGGGGTCCCCAGAATTTTGGGGGGGTTCCAAGGGGCCCCCAGAATTTTTTGCGGGGGTTCCAGGGGTTCCCCAGAATTAGGGGAGGTTTAGGGGGGGGTCCCCAGAATTCTGGGGAAGTTTGGGGGGGGGGGTCACCGGAATTTTGGGGGGGTTCAAGGGGTCCCCAGAATTTTTTGGGGGGGTTCCAGGGTGTCCCCAGAATTAGGGGAGGTTTAGGGTGGGGTCACCGGAATTTTGGGGGGGTTTAGGGTGGGGTCACCGGAATTTTGGGGGGGGTTCCAGGGGGTCCCCGGAATTAGGGGGGGTTTAGGGGGGGTCACCAGAATTAGGGGGGATTTGGGGGGGGGGGTCACCGGAATTTTGGGGAGGTTCAGGGGGAGTCCCCGGAATTTTGGGGAGGTTTGGGGAGGGTCACCGGAATTTTGGGGAGGTTCAGGGGGGTCCCCGGAATTTTGGGGAGGTTTGGGGAGGGTCACCGGAATTTTGGGGAGGTTCAGGGGGGTCCCCAGAATTAGGAGAGGTTCAGGGGGGGTCACTGGAATTTTGGGGGGTTCAGGGGGGGTCACTGGAATTTTGGGGAGGTTCAGGGGGAGTCCCCGGAATTTTGGGGAAGTTTGGGGGGGGTCATTGGCATTTTGGGGGGTTCAGGGGGGTCCCCATAATTAGGAGAGGTTCAGGGGGGGTCACCGGCATTTTGGGGGGTTCAGGGGGGTCACTGGAATTTTGGGGAGGTTCAGGGGGAGTCCCCGGAATTTTGGGGAAGTTTGGGGGGGGTCACCGGAATTTTGGGGAAGTTTGGGGGGGGTCACCGGAATTTTGGGGGGGTTCAGGGGGGGTCCCCGGAATTAGGGGGGGTTTAGGGGGGGTCACCAGAATTTTGGGGGGTTCAGGGGGGGTCACCAGAATTAGGGCAGGTTTAGGGGGGGTCACCAGAATTTTGGGGGGGTTCCAGGGGGTCCCTAGATTTTGGGCAGGTTTAGGGGGGGTCACCGGAATTTTGGGGGGGTTTGGGGGGGGTCACCAGAATTAGGGGGGATTTTGCGGGGGGTCCCCAGAATTTTGGGGGGGTTCCAAGGGGCCCCCAGAATTTTTGGGGGGGGGTTCCAGGGGTTCCCCAGAATTAGGGGAGGTTTAGGGGGGGTCCCCAGAATTCTGGGGAAGTTTGGGGGGGGGGGGTCACCGGAATTTTGGGGGGGTTCAAGGGGTCCCCAGAATTTTTTGGGGGGGTTCCAGGGGGTCACCAGAATTAGGGGGGGGTTCCAGGGGGGGTCACCAGAATTCTGGGGAAGTTTGGGGGGGGGGTCACTGGAATTTTGGGGGGGTTCAAGGGGTCCCCAGAATTTTTTGGGGGGATTCCAGGGGGTCCCCGGAATTAGGGGAGGTTTAGGGGGGGTCCCCAGAATTCTGGGGAAGTTTGGGGGGGGGGTCACTGGAATTTTGGGGGGGTTCAAGGGGTCCCCAGAATTTTTTGGGGGGATTCCAGGGGGTCCCCGGAATTAGGGGAGGTTTAGGGGGGGTCCCCAGAATTCTGGGGAAGTTTGGGGGGGGGGGTCACCGGAATTTTGGGGAGGTTCAGGGGGGGTCCCTGGAATTTTGGGGAGGTTTGGGGGGGGGTCACCGGAATTTTGGGGAGGTTCAGGGGGGTCCCCGGAATTTTGGGGAAGCCTGGGGGGGGGGTCACCGGAATTTTGGGGGGTTCAGGGGGGTCCCCAGAATTAGGAGAGGTTCGGGGGGGGTCACTGGAATTTTGGGGGGTTCAGGGGGGGTCCCCGGAATTTTGGGGAAGTTTGGGGGGGGGTCACCGGAATTTTGGGGAGGTTCAGGGGAGTCCCCGGAATTTTGGGGAAGTTTGGGGGGGGGTCACCGGAATTTTGGGGGGTTCAGGGGGGTCCCCATAATTAGGAGAGGTTCAGGGGGGGTCACCGGAATTTTGGGGGGGTTCAGGGGGGTCCCCGGAATTAGGAGAGGTTCAGGGGGGGTCACCGGAATTTTGGGGGGGTTCAGGGGGGTCCCCAGAATTAGGAGAGGTTCAGGGGGGGTCACCGGCATTTTGGGGGGTTCAGGGGGGGGTCACCGGAATTTTGGGGGGGGGAGGGGGGGGTCTGTACCTCTCTTGTCCTTGCGGGACTTGTGGGGGGCTCGGGCCGGGGGTCCCGGGGGGCTCGGGGGGGGCGACGGCGGCGGCGGCTGCTCCTCGGCCTTGGAGATCTTGGACACCGAGGCGAAGATGCCTGAGGCCAGTAAGGACCAGTATGGACCAGTAAGGACCAGTAGGGATCAGTACGGCCCAGTATAACCCAGTCTGAACCAGTAGGGACCAGTATAACCCAGTATAACCCAGTATGAACCAGTCCAGACCAGTATGGCCCAGTATAACCCAGTATGAATCAGTCCAGGCCAGTATGGCCCAGTATAACCCAGTCTGAACCAGTCCAGATCAGTATGGACCAGTATAACCCAGTCTGAACCAGTCCAGATGAGTATGGACCAGTATAACCCAGTATGAACCAGTCCAGACCAGTACGGCCCAGTATAACCCAGTATGAACCAGTCCAGGCCAGTACGGCCCAGTATAACCCAGTATGAACCAGTCCAGACCAGTATAACCCAGTATAACCCCGTATGAACCAGTCCAGACCAGTACGGCCCAGTATAACCCAGTCTGAACCAGTCCAGGCCAGTATAACCCAGTATAACCCAGTATAACCCAGTCTGAACCAGTCCAGACCAGTATGGCCCACTATAACCCAGTCTGAACCAGTCCAGACCACTATAACCCAGTATAACCCAGTCTGAACCAGTCCAGACCAGTATGGCCCAGTATAACCCAGAATGAACCAGTCCAGACCAGTCCAACTCCATCCAACCCAGTGTGAACCAGTCCAGACCAGTCCAACCCAGTATAACCCACTATGAACCAGTATGGACCAGTGTGGCCCAATCCAGACCAGTACGGCCCAGTATAACCCAGTCTGAACCAGTCCAACCCAGTCTGAACCAGTCCAGACCAGTCCAACCCAGTATAACCCAGTATGACCCATTCCAACCCAGTACGGCCCAGTATAACCCAGTCTGAACCAGTCCCGACCAGCCCAACCCAGTGTGGCCCAATCCAGACCAGTACGGCCCAGTAAAACCCAGTATGAACCAGTCCAACCCAGTCTGAACCAATCCAGACCAGTCCAACCCAGTATGAACCAGTCCAGACCAGTGTGGCCCAATCCAGACCAGTACGGCCCAGCATAATCCAGTCTGAACCAGTTCAACCCAGTCTAAACCAGGGACAGAGGAAAAGCCGCCCCCCCCTCCCCTAAAATCTCCAGGGAAGCCCCCCCAGGGGATCCCCCAACCCCAGGAGCCTCCCCCTCCCCCCAAGAGGGTCCCAGGGGTCTCCTGCACCCCCCGGGGGTCCCATCCCCACCCCTGGGGGGTCCCGGGGGTCCCATCCCCATCCCTGGGGGGTCCCGGGGGTCCCATCCCCACCTCTGGGGGGTCCCGGGGGTCCCATCCCCACCCCTGGGGGGTCCCGGGGGTCCCATCCCCACCCCTGGGGGGGTCCTGGGGGTCCCATCCCCATCCCTGGGGGGGGGGGTCCCATCCCCACCCTTGGGGGGGTCCCGGGGGTCCCATCCCCACCCCTGGGGGGTCCCATCCCCACCCTTGGGGGCGTCCCGGGGGTCCCATCCCCACCCCTGGGGGGGTCCTGGGGGTCCCATCCCCACCCCTGGGGGGGTCCCATCCCCACCCCTGGGGGGTCCCATCCCCATCTCTGGGGGGTCCCGGGGGTCCCATCCCCACCCCTGGGGGGTCCCATCCCCATCCCTGGGGGCGTCCCGGGGGTCCCATCCCCACCCCTGGGGGGGTCCCGGGGGTCCCATCCCCATCCCTGGGGGGGGTCCCATCCCCACCCTTGGGGGGGCATCCCGGGGGTCCCATCCCCATCCCTGGGGGGGTCCTGGGGGTCCCATCCCCACCCCTGGGGGGTCCCGGGGGTCCCATCCCCATCCCTGGGGGGGTCCCATCCCCATCCCTGGGGGGGTCCCATCCCCACCCCTGGGGGGTCCCGGGGCTCCCATCCCCACCCTTGGGGGGTCCCATCCCCACCCCTGGGGGGGTCCCGGGGGGTCCCATCCCCACCCCTTGGGGGTCCCGGGGCTCCCATCCCCACCCCGAGGGCGTCCCGGGGGTCCCATCCCCATCCCTGGGGGGGTCCCGGGGGTCCCATCCCCACCCTTGGGGGGCTCCTGGGGGTCCCATCCCCACCCCTGGGGGGTCCCGGGGGTCCCATCCCCATCCCTGGGGGGGGTCCCATCCCCATCCCTGGGGGCATCCCGGGGGTCCCATCCCCACCCCTGGGGGGGTCCCATCCCCACCCCTTGGGGGTCCCGGGGGTCCCATCCCCATCCCTGGGGGGGGGTCCCGGGGGTCCCGTACCCTGTTTGGGGGGGCAGATGAAGTACCGGACCCCCCCCACGCTGCCGTCGTTCTTGCCCTCGGGCTCGTCCAGCTCCACTCCGGCCCACTGACCGCTGGCAAAGGCCGTGGTGCCACAGAAGCGCAGCGTCCCCACCTGGGCACGGCGGGGTGGCACATGGAACCCCCCCAAAATATCCCCTGAACCCCCCCCAAAAAAATCCCAAAACCCCCCACCAAAAAAATCCCAAAACCCCCCATCAAAAAAATCCCGAACCCCAAATCTTCATCCCAAACCCCAAATCTTCCTCCCGAACCCCCAGCAGAGGCTGTGGGGGCACAGAAGCATCGGAGGGACACTGGGGTGGCATCTGGAACCCCAAAATATCCCCTGAACCCCCCCCAAAAAATCCCAAACCCCCCACCAAAAAAATCCCAAAACCCCCCATCAAAAAAATCCCAAAACCCCCCATCAAAAAAAATCCCGAACCCCAAATCTTCCTCCTGAACCGCCAGCAGAGGCTGTGGGGGCACAGAGGCGTTGGGGGGCATTGGGGTGGCACCTGGAACCCCAAAATATCCCCTGAACCCCCCCCAAAAAAATCCCAAACCCCAAATCTTCCCACCAAAAAAAATCCCAAACCCCCCCCCCAAAAAAATCCCGAACCCCAAATCTTCCTCCTGAACCGCCAGCAGAGGCTGTGGGGGCACAGAGGCGTTGGGGGACATTGGGGTGGCACCTGGAACCCCAAAATATCCCCTGAACCCCCCCCAAAAAAATCCCAAACCCCCCACCAAAAAAATCCCAAAACCCCCCATCAAAAAAATCCCGAACCCCAAATCTTCATCCCAAACCCCAAATCTTCCTCCCGAACCCCCAGCAGAGGCTGTGGGGGCACAGAGGTGTCGGGGGACATTGGGGTGGCACCTGGAACCCCAAAATATCCCCTGAACCCCCCCCAAAAAAATCCCAAAACCCCCCACCAAAAAAATCCCAAACCCCAAATCTTCCCACCAAAAAAAATCCCAACCCCCCCCCCAAAAAAATCCCAAACCCCAAATCTTCCTCCCGAACCCCCAGCAGAGGCTGTGGGGGCACAGAGGTGTCAGGGGACACTGGGGTGGCACCTGGAACCCCAAAATATCCCAAAACCCCCCCAAAAAAATCCCAAACCCCCACCAAAAAAAATCCCGGACTGGGTGACTTTGGGGTGGATTTGGGGTGACTCAGGCTGGATTTAGGGTGGATTTAGGGTGACCTTGGGGTAATTTTGGGGTAACTCTGGGGTGACTCAGGGTGGATTTGGGGTGACTTTGGGGTGACTTTGGGGTGGATTTGGGGTGACATTGGGGTGGATTTGGGGTGACATTGGGGTGGATTTGGGGTGGATTTGGGGTGACTTTAGGGTAACTTTGGGGTGGATTTGGGGTGGATTTGGGGTGACTTTAGGGTAACTTTGGGGTGGATTTGGGGTGACTTTGGGGTGACTCAGGGTGGATTTGGGGCAGATTTGGGGTGACTTTAGGGTAACTTTAGGGCGGATTTGGGGTGACATTGGGGTGGATTTGGGGTGGATTTGGGGTGGATTTGGGGTGACTTTAGGGTAACTTTGGGGCGGATTTGGGGTGACTTTAGGGTAACTTTGGGGTGGATTTGGGGTAACTTTGGGGCGGATTTGGGGTGACTTTAGGGTCCCACCTTGCCGCTGTCCAGCCGCACCCTGTCCCCGAGCTGCAGCCCCAGGCACAGCAGCACCAGGGTGACACAGGGGTGACATGGGGTAACTTTGGGGTGACATGGGGTGACTTTAGGGTAACTTTGGGGCGGATTTGGGGCGGATTTAGGGTGACATTGGGGTGGATTTGGGGTAACTTTGGGGCAGATTTGGGGTGGATTTAGGGTGGATTTGGGGTCCCACCTTGCCGCTGTCCAGCCGCACCCTGTCCCCGAGCTGCAGCCCCAGGCACAGCAGCAGGAGGGTGGATTTGGGGTGGATTTGGGGTGACTTTGGGGTAACTTTGGGGCGGATTTGGGGTGACTTTAGGGTAACTTTGGGGTGGATTTAGGGTGACTTTAGGGTAACTTTGGGGTGGATTTGGGGTGACTTTAGGATAACTTTAGGGCGGATTTAGGGTGACTTTGGGGTCCCACCTTGCCGCTGTCCAGCCGCACCCTGTCCCCGAGCTGCAGCCCCAGGCACAGCAGCACCAGGGTGACACAGGGGGTGACATGGGGTGACTTTAGGGTAACTTTGGGGCGGATTTAGGGTAACTTTGGGGTGGATTTAGGGTGACTTTAGGGTCCCACCTTGCCGCTGTCCAGCCGCACCCTGTCCCCGAGCTGCAGCCCCAGGCACAGCAGCATCAGGGTGCCGGGCAGGTTGTCGTAGTTGGGCAGGGTGACGCGGGGCAGGCTGCAGCTCAGGGGCACCGCGTCCAGCAGCAGCCGCCGCAGCTCCCGCGCCGCCTCGGCCGCCTCCGCCCTGTCCAGGGCCATGTCCGTGGGGTCCGGCACCACCTCGGCCGCCACCTGGCCCTTGCTGTTCTGTGGGGACGCGGAGGGGACACGTTTTGGGGTGGCCCCGGGTGGATTTGGGGTGGCCCCGGGTGGTCTCGTGGCTCTCACGGTGACCCCAGGACACTCCTGGCCCCCAAAACCCCTCAGAACCCCTCAGAACGCCCCCACTGTGTCCCCAAAACCCCCCAAACCCTCCCAGTGTCTCCCCACAGTCCCAGCAGGTGGCTTTGGGTGGCTTTTGGTGGCCCTGGGTGGCTTTTGGTGGCCTCACAGTGACCCCAGGACACTCCCGGCCCCCAAAACCCCTCAGAACCCCCCCACTGTGTCCCCAAGACCCCCCAAACCCTCTCGGTGTCTCCCCACAGTCCCAGCAGGTGGCTTTGGGTGACCCTGGGTGGCTTTGGGTGGCCTCGTGGCTCTCACGGTAACCCCAGGACACTCCAGGCCCCCAAAACCCCTCAGAACCCCCCCACTGTGCCCCCAAAACCCCTCAGAACCCCCCCACTGTGTCCCCAAAACCCCCCAAACCCTCCCGGTGTCTCCCCACAGTCCCAGCGGGTGGTTTTGGGTGGCTTTGGGTGGCCCTGGGTGGCTTTTGGTGGCCTCACGCTAACCCCAGGACACTCCTGGTCCCCAAAACCCCCCAAACCCCCCCACTGTGTCCCCAAGACCCCCCAAAACCCTCCCGGTGTCTCCCCACAGTCCCAGCAGGTGGCTTTGGGTGGCCCCAGGTGGCTTTTGGTGGCCCCGGGTGGCTTTGGGTGGCCCCAGGTGGCTTTTGGTGGCCCCGGGTGGCTTTGGGTGGCCCTGGGTGGCTTTTGGTGGCCTCGTGGCTCTCACGGTGACCCCAGGACACTCCTGGCCCTCAGAACCCCTCAGAACCCCCCCACTGTGCCCCCAAGACCCCCCAAAACCCTCCCGGTGTCTCCCCACAGTCCCAGCAGGTGGCCCCGGCTGGCTTTTGGTGGCCCTGGCTGGCTTTTGGTGGCCCCGGCTGGCTTTTGGTGGCCTCACAATGACCCCAGGACACTCCTGGCCCCCAAAACCCCTCAGAACCCCCCCACTGTGTCCCCAGGACCCCCCAAACCCTCTCGGTGTCTCCCCACAGTCCCAGCGGGTGGCTTTGGGTGGCCCCAGGTGGCTTTTGGTGGCCCTGGGTGGCTTTTGGTGGCCTCGTGGCTCTCACGGTGACCCCAGGACTCTCCTGGCCCCCAAAACCCCTCAGAACCCCTCAGAACCCCCCCACTGTGTCCCCAAAACCCCTCAGAACCCCCCCACTGTGCCCCCAAGACCCCCCAAAACCCTCCCGGTGTCTCCCCACAGTCCCAGCAGGTGGCCCCAGCTGGCTTTTGGTGGCCCCGGCTGGCTTTTGGTGGCCTCACGCTAACCCCAGGACACTCCCGGCCCCCAAAACCCCTCAGAACCCCTCAGAACGCCCCCACTGTGCCCCCAAGACCCCCCAAAACCCTCCCGGTGTCTCCCCACAGTCCCAGCGGGTGGCCCCGGCTGGCTTTTGGTGGCCCTGGGTGGCTTTTGGTGGCCCCGGCTGGCTTTTGGTGGCCTCACAGTGACCCCAGGACACTCCCGGCCCCCAAAACCCCTCAGAACCCCCCCACTGTGTCCCCAGGACCCCCCAAACCCTCTCGGTGTCTCCCCACAGTCCCAGCGGGTGGTTTTGCGTGGCTTTGGGTGGCCCCGGGTGTCTTTTGGTGGCCCTGGGTGGCTTTTGGTGGCCTCGTGGCTCTCACAGTGACCCCAGGACACTCCTGGCCCCCTAAAACCCCTCAGAACCCCCCCACTGTGCCCCCAAGACCCCCCAAAACCCTCCCGGTGTCTCCCCACAGTCCCAGCAGGTGGCCCCGGCTGGCTTTTGGTGGCCCTGGGTGGCTTTTGGTGGCCTCACGCTAACCCCAGGACACTCCCGGCCCCCAAAACCCCTCAGAACCCCTCAGAACGCCCCCACTGTGCCCCCAAGACCCCCCAAACCCTCCCGGTGTCTCCCCACAGTCCCAGCAGGTGGCCCCGGCTGGCTTTTGGTGGCCCCGGCTGGCTTTTGGTGGCCCTGGGTGGCTTTTGGTGGCCCCGGCTGGCTTTTGGTGGCCTCACGGTGACCCCAGGACACTCCCGGCCCCCAAAACCCCTCAGAACCCCCCCCCCACTGCATCCCCAACCCCCCCCCCCCCAAACCCCCCCCAAAACCCCCTCAGCACCACCATCCTCCCCCCCAATTCCCCTCATACCCCAATCCCCCCCCACCCCAAATCCCCGATCCGGCCCCAAATTCCCCCAACCCCTGACCCACCCCAAATCCCCGGGACCCCCTCAGAGCCCGGAGCCCCCCCAGAGCCCCCCCCCCCCCCGTACCCTCAGGGCGGGGTCGGCCCCGTGCTCCAGCAGGCAGCGCACGGCGCCCAGGCAGAGGTTGGAGGCTGCGATGTGCAGGGCGGTGCCGTGGCTGAAATCGCTGCAGGTCGAGTGCAGCACTGGGGGGGTGGGGGGGGGGGAGAGAGGGGGAAACTGAGGCACGGGGCACGGAGAGGGTCCCAGAAACATGGGGGATCCCAAAAGTATGTGAGGATCCCAAAAAAATCCCCGGGGAAACTGAGGCACGGGGCACGGGGAGGGGTCCCAGGAATACGGGGGGTACCAAAAGTGTGTGAGGATCCCAAAAAAAACCCCGGGGAAACTGAGGCACGGGGCACGGGGAGGGTCCCAGGGACACGAGGGGGTCCCCAGAACCATGGGGGATCCCAAAAACCCCGGGGGAAACTGAGGCACGGGGCACGGGGAGGGTCCCAGGGGCACCAGGGGGTCCCAGGAATACGGGGGGTACCAAAAAACCCCGGGGGAAACTGAGGCACGGGGTACGGGGAGGGTCCCAGAAACATGGGGGATCCCAAAAGTGTGTGAGGATCCCAAAAAAAACCCGGGGAAACTGAGGCACGGGGCACGGGGAGGGTCCCAGGGGCACGAGGGGGTCCCAGAAATACGGGGGATCCCAAAAAACCCCGGGGAAACTGAGGCACGGGGCACGGGAGGGGTCTCAGGAATACGGGGGGTACCAAAAAACCCCGGGGAAACTGAGGCACGGGGCACGGGGAGGGGTCTCAGGAATATGGGGGGTACCAAAAGTATGTGAGGATCCCAAAAAAACCCCGGGGAAACTGAGGCACGGGGCACGGGGAGGGTCCCAGGGACACGAGGGGGTCCCAGAACCACGGGGGATCCCAAAAAACCCCAGGGAAACTGAGGCACGGGGCACGGGGAGGGGTCCCAGGGGCACGAGGGGGTCCCAGAAATACGGGAGGTACCAAAAAACCCCGGGGAAACTGAGGCACGGGGCACGGGGAGGGGTCTCAGGAATACGGGGGGTACCAAAAAACCCTGGGGAAACTGAGGCACGGCCAAGGTAAAACCCCAAAAACACCAAAAACCAGACGGGATCCCAAAAACACCCGGGGAAACTGAGGCACGGGGCACGGGGAGGGTCCCAGGGGCACGAGGGGGTCCCAGAAATACGGGGGATCCCAAAAAACCCCGGGGAAACTGAGGCACGGGGCACGGGAGGGGTCTCAGGAATACGGGGGATCCCAAAAAACCCTGGGGAAACTGAGGCACGGGGCACGGGGAGGGTCCCAGGGGCACCAGGGGGTCCCAGAACCACGGGGGATCCCAAAAACCCCGGGGGAAACTGAGGCACGGGGCACGGGGAGGGTCCCAGGGGCACGAGGGGGTCCCAGGAATACGGGGGGTACCAAAAAACTCCGGGGAAACTGAGGCACGGGGCACGGGGAGGGTCCCAGAAACACGGGGGATCCCAAAAGTGTGTGAGGATCCCAAAAAAACACCCGGGGAAACTGAGGCACGGGGCACGGGGAGGGGTCCCAGGAATACGGGGGACCCCAAAAAACCCCCGGGGAAACTGAGGCACGGGGCACGAGGGGGTCCCAGGAATACGGGGGGGTACCAAAAACCCCGGGGAAACTGAGGCACGGGGCACGGGGAGGGGTCCCAGAACCACGGGGGACCCCAAAAACACCCCGGGGAAACTGAGGCACGGCTCTGGTGGGGGGAACCCCAAAACCAGCGGGGAGGATCCCAAAACCACGGGATTTGGGGGGACCCCAAACCCACCAAAAGCAGAGAGGGAAACTGAGGCACGGGGCAAGGAGGGGGCACCCCAAAACCAGGGGGCCGGCGTGGAGTGCGGGTGAGTTTTGGGGGGGGGTCAGTCCCGATTTTGGGGGGGTCAGTGCCGGTTTTGGGGGGGTCAGTTTCAGTTTTGGGGGGGTCAGTCCCGGTTTGGGGGGGTCAGTCCCGGTTTTGGGGGGGTCAGTCCCGGTTTTGGGGCATCTCTGGCACTATGGGGGGGGGTCAGTCCCAATTTGGGGGGGGTCACTCCCGGTTTTGGGGGGGTCAGTTCCGATTTGGGGGGGTCAGTCCCGATTTGGGGGGGTCAGTCCCGGTTTTGGGGGGGTCAGTCCCGATTTGGGGGGGTCACTCCCAGTTTTGGGGGGGTCAGTCCCGATTTGGGGGGTCACTCCCGGTTTTGGGGGGGTCAGTCCCGGTTTTGGGGGGGTCACTCCCGGTTTGGGGGGGTCAGTCCCGGTTTTGGGGGGGTCAGTTCTGATTTGGGGGGTCAGCGCCGGTTTTGGGGGCTCAATCCCAGATTTGGGGTGTCCCTGGCACTATGGGGGGGTCAGTCCCGATTTGCGGGGGGGGTCAGTCCCGGTTTGGGGGCTCAGTCCCGGTTTGGGGGCTCAGTCCCGGTTTTGAGGGGTCAGTCTCGGTTTGGGGGGGTCAGTCCCGATTTGGGGGGCTCAGTCCCGATTTGGGGGGGGTCAGTCCCGATTTGGGGGGGTCAGTGCCGGTTTGGGGGGTTCAATCCCGGTTTTGGGGGGTCAGTGCCGGTTTTGGGGGGTCAGTCCCAGTTTGGGGGGGTCAGTCCCGGTTTGGGGGGGTCAGTCTCGATTTTGGGGGTCAGTCCCGGTTTGGGGGGTCAGTCTCGGTTTTGAGGGGGTCAGTCTCGGTTTTGGGGTGTCCCTGGTGCTATGGGGGGGTCAGTCCCAGTTTGGGGGCTCAGTCCCGGTTTGGGGGGGTCAGTCCCAGTTTGGGGGTTCAGTCTCGGTTTGGGGGGGTCAGTCCCGTTTTTGGGGTGTCCCCGGGCTCACCTCGGGGCGCGGCCGCCCGGAGCAGGGTGCGGATGAGCTCGGGGACATCGCGGGGGTTTTGGGGTGTCCCTGTCGCTATGGGGGGGTCAGTCCCGGTTTGGGGGGGTCAGTCCCGATTTTGGGGTGTCCCCGGGCTCACCTCGGGGCGCGGCCGCCCGGAGCAGGGTGCGGATGAGCTCGGGGACGTCGCGGGGGTTTTGGGGTGTCCCTGGCGCTATGGGGGGGTCAGTCCCGGTTTTGGGGCGTCAGTCCCGATTTGGGGGGGTCAGTCCCGATTTTGGGGGTTCAGTCCCAGTTTGGGGGGGTCAGTCCCGGTTTGGGGGGTGAGTCCCGGTTTGGGGGGGTCAGTCCCGATTTTGGGGGGCCTCCGGCCTCACCTCGGGGCGCGGCCGCCCGGAGCAGGGTGCGGATGAGCTCGGGGACATCGCGGGGGTTTTGGGGTGTCCCTGGCGCTATGGGGGGGTCAGTCCCGATTTTGGGGGGGTCAGTCCCGATTTTGGGGTGCCCCCGGGCTCACCTCGGGGCGCGGCCGCCCGGAGCAGGGTGCGGATGAGCTCGGGGACATCGCGGGGGTTTTGGGGTGTCCCTGGCGCTATGAGGGGGTCAGTCCCGATTTGGGGGGCTCAGTCACGATTTGGGGGGGGTCAGTCCCGATTTAGGGGGGTCAGTCCCGATTTGGGGGGGTCAGTCCCGATTTTGGGGGGTCAGTCCCAGTTTGGGGGGGTCAGTCCCGGTTTGGGGGGGTCAGTCTCGGTTTTGAGGGGGTCAGTCTCGGTTTTGGGGTGTCCCTGGTGCTATGGGGGGGTCAGTCCCGGTTTGGGGAGGTCAGTTCCAATTTGGGGGGTCAGTGCCGATTTGGGGGGGTCAGTCCCGATTTTGGGTGTCAGTCCCGGTTTGGGGGGCTCAGTCCCGATTTGGGGGGGTCAGTCCCGGTTTGGGGGGGTCAGTCCCGATTTTGGGGCGCCCCCGGGCTCACCTCGGGGCGCGGCCGCCCGGAGCAGGGTGCGGATGAGCTCGGGGGCATCGCGGGGGTTTTGGGGTGTCCCTGGTGCTATGGGGGGGTCAGTCCCGATTTGGGGGGTTTAGTCCCAGTTTGGGGGGTTCAACCCCGGTTTGGGGGGTCAGTCTCGGTTTTGAGGGGGTCAGTCTCGGTTTTGGGGTGTCCCTGGCGCTATGGGGGGGGTCAATCGCGGTTTGGGGGGTTCAGTCCCGATTTGGGGGCTCAGTCCCGATTTGGGGGGTTCAGTCCCGATTTGGGGGGGTCAGTCCCGGTTTTGAGGGGTCAGTCCCGGTTTGGGGGGCTCAGTCCCGATTTGGGGGGGTCTGTCCCGATTTGGGGGTGCCTCCAGCCTCACCTCGGGGCGCGGCCGCCCGGAGCAGGGTGTGGATGAGCTCGGGGACATCGCGGGGGTTTTGGGGTGTCCCTGGCGCTATGGGGGGGTCAGTCCCGGTTTGGGGGGGTCAGTCCCGATTTTGGGGGGTCAGTCCCGATTTGGGGGGCTCAGTCCCGATTTGGGGGGGGTCAGTCCCGATTTTGGGGGGTCAGTCCCGGTTTGGGGGGGTCAGTCCCGGTTTTGAGGGGGTCAGTCTCGGTTTTGGGGTGTCCCTGGTGCTATGGGGGGGTCAGTCCCGGTTTGGGGAGGTCAGTTCCAATTTGGGGGGTCAGTGCCGATTTGGGGGGGTCAGTCCCGATTTGGGGGGGTCAGTCCCGATTTTGGGGTGCCCCCGGGCTCACCTCGGGGCGCGGCCGCCCGGAGCAGGGTGCGGATGAGCTCGGGGACATCGCGGGGGTTTTGGGGTGTCCCTGGCGCTATGGGGGGGTCAGTCCCGATTTGGGGGGGTCAGTCCCAGTTTGGGGGGTCAGTCCCGGTTTGGGGGGGTCAGTCCCGATTTTGGGGTGCCTCCGGCCTCACCTCGGGGCGCGGCCACCCGGAGCAGGGTGCGGATGAGCTCGGGGACATCGCGGGGGTTTTGGGGTGTCCCTGGCGCTATGGGGGGGTCAGTCCCAGTTTGGGGGGGTCAGTCCCGATTTGGGGGGTTTAGTCCCAGTTTGGGGGGTTCAACCCCGGTTTGGGGGGTCAGTCTCGGTTTTGAGGGGGTCAGTCTCGGTTTTGGGGTGTCCCTGGCGCTATGGGGGGGGTCAATCGCGGTTTGGGGGGTTCAGTCCCGATTTGGGGGCTCAGTCCCGATTTGGGGGGTTCAGTCCCGATTTGGGGGGGTCAGTCCCGGTTTTGAGGGGTCAGTCCCGGTTTGGGGGGCTCAGTCCCGATTTTGGGGGGTCAGTCCCGATTTGGGGGGGTCAGTCCCGATTTTGGGGCGCCCTCGGGCTCACCTCGGGGCGCAGCCGCCCGGAGCAGGGTGCGGATGAGCTCGGGGACATCGCGGGGGGTTTTGGGGTGTCCCTGGCGCTATGGGGGGGTCAGTCCCAGTTTGGGGGGGTCAGTCCCGATTTGGGGGGGTCAGTCCCGATTTGGGGGGGTCAGTTCCGATTTTGGGGTGCCCCCGGGCTCACCTCGGGGCCGCCCGGAGCAGGGTGCGGATGAGCTCGGGGACATCGCGGGGGTTTTGGGGTGTCCCTGGCGCTATGGGGGGGTCAGTCCCGGTTTGGGGGGGTCAGTCCCAGTTTGGGGGGTCAGTCCCGGTTTGGGGGGGTCAGTCCTGATTTGGGGGGGTCAGTCCCAGTTTGGGGGCTCAGTCCCGGTTTGGGGGGGTCAGTCCCAGTTTGGGGGGGTCAGTTCTTATTTGGGGGGGTCAGTCCCGGTTTGGGGGGGTCAATCGCGGTTTGGGGGGGTCAGTTCCGATTTGGGGGGGTCAGTCCCGGTTTGGGGGGGTCAGTCCCAGTTTGGGGGTTCAATCCCGGTTTGGGGGGGTCTGTCCCGATTTTGGGGTGCCCCCGGGCTCACCTCGGGGCGCGGCCGCCCGGAGCAGGGTGCGGATGAGCTCGGGGACGTCGAAGTAGGCGGCGTAGTGCAGCGCGTTCATGTGCGTCCAGCGGCTGCGCAGCCCCGCGTCCCCGCCCAGCGCCAGCAGCCGCGTGGACAGACGGACAGCGGCCGCAGGGTCACCTGGGGGGGGACAGGGGACACCCTGAGTGGGGATAGGGACACGGACACCCCGTCCGGACAGACGGACAGCAGCCGCGGGGTCACCTGGAGGGGACAAGGGACACCCTGAGTGGGGATGGGGACATGGACACCCCGTCCAGACAGACGGACAGCGGCCGCAGGGTCACCTGGAGGGGGACAGGGGACACCCTGAGTGGGGACGGGGACACGGACACCCCGTCCGGACAGACGGACAGCGGCCGCAGGGTCACCTACGGGGACATGTGGGGACACCCTGAGTGGGGACAGGGACACGGACACCCCGTCCGGACAGACGGACAGCGGCCGCAGGGTCACCTACGGGGACATGTGGGGACACCCTGAGTGGGGACAGGGACACGGACACCCCGTCCGGACAGACGGACAGCGGCCGCAGGGTCACCTATGGGGGACAGGGGACACCCTGAGTGAGGACAGGGACACGGACACCCCGTCCGGACAGACGGACAGCGCCGCAGGGTCACCTGGGGGGACATGTGGGGACACCCTGAGTGGGGACAGGGACACGGACACCCCGTCCGGGACAGACGGACAGCGGCCGCAGGGTCACCTGGGGGGACATGTGGGGACACCCTGAGTGGGGACGGGGACACGGACACCCCGTCCGGACAGACGGACAGCGGCCGCGGGGTCACCTGGGGGGGGACAGGGGACACCCTGAGTGGGGACAGGGACACGGACACCCCCGCCCGGACAGACGGACAGCGGCCGCAGGGTCACCTGGGGGGACAGGGGACACCCTGAGTGGGGACAGGGACACGGACACCCCGTCCGGACAGACGGACAGCGGCCGCAGGGTCACCTGGAGGGGGACAGGGGACACCCTGAGTGGGGATAGGGACACGGACACCCCGTCCGGACAGACGGACAGCGGCCGCAGGGTCACCTGGAGGGGGACAGGGGACACCCTGAGTGGGGACGGGGACACGGACACCCCGTCCGGACAGACGGACAGCGGCCGCGGGTCACCTATGGGGACAGGGGACACCCTGAGTGGGGACAGGGACACGGACACCCCGCCCGGACAGACAGACAGGGCCGCAGGGTCACCTGGAGGGGGACAGGGGACACCCTGAGTGGGGATGGGGACATGGACACCTTGCCCGGACAGACGGACAGCGGCCGCAGGGTCACCTGGGGGGGACATGTGGGGACACCCTGAGTGGGGACGGGGACACGGACACCCCGCCCGGACAGACGGACAGCGGCCCGCAGGGTCACCTATGGGGACAGGGGACACCCTGAGTGGGGACGGGGACACGGACACCCCGTCCGGACAGACGGACAGTGGCCGCAGGGTCACCTGGGGGGACATGTGGGGACACCCTGAGTGGGGACAGGGACACGGACACCCCGTCCGGACAGACGGACAGCGGCCACGGGGTCACCTATGGGGACAGGGACACCCTGAGTGGGGACAGGGACACGGACACCTCGCCCGGACAGACGGACAGCGGCCGCGGGGTCACCTGGGGGGGGACAGGGGACATGTGGGGCCATAGGAATGGTGGGAATGGGGACACTTTGGGGACACCCTGGGGACACTGTGGGGACACCTTGGGGACACTTTAGGGACACTCTGGGGACACTTTGGGGACACTTCGAGGATGCCTTGGGACCCTTTGGGGACACTCTGGGGACACTTTGGGGACACTTTGGGGACACTTTGGGGACACTCTGGGGACACCCTGGGGACACTTTGGAGACACTTTGGGGACACTCCAGGGACACTTTGGGGACCCTTTGGGGACCCTTTGGGGACACTTTGGGGACGCCCTGGGGACACTTCGGGGACACTTTGGGACACCCTGGGGACACTGTGGGGACACTCCAGGGACACTTTGGGGACACTTTGGGGGACACTTTGGGGACATCCTGGGGACACTCTGGGGACACTGTGGGGACACTCTGGGGACACTTTGGGGACACTTTGGGGACCCTTTGGGGACACTGTGGGGACACTTCGAGGACACCTTGGGGACACTTTGGGGACACTCTGGGGACACCCTGGGGACACTCTGGGGACACCTGGGGACACCCTGGGGACACTGTGGGGACACCCTGGGGACACTCGGGGACACTTTGGGGACACCCTGGGGACACTGTGGGGACACCCTGGGGACACTCCGGGGACACTTTGGGGACACCCTGGGGACACCCTGGGGACACTCTGGGGACACTCTGGGGACACCCTGGGGACACTCTGGGGACACCTGGGGACACCCTGGGGACACTGTGGGGACACCCTGGGGACACTCCGGGGACACTTTGGGGACACCCTGGGGACACCCTGGGGACCCTTTGGGGACACTCCGGGGACACCCTGGGGACCCTTTGGGGACCCTTTGGGGACACCCTGGGGACCCTTTGGGGACACTTCGAGGACACCTTGGGGACACCCTGGGACACCCTGGGGACACTGTGGGTGTCCCCGTCACCCACCCACGCCGTGGGCGCCGGCCTTGCAGGCGTAGTGCAGCAGGGTCATGTCCGTCAGTCCGTCCCGGTCGTCCACGTGGCACCCGCGGCGCAGGATCTGCCCGGGGACAGCGGGGACAGCCCAGTGCCACCACAGGGACACCGGGGACACCCCAGTGACACCCCAGTGACACCCCAGTGCCACCACAGGGACACCAGGGACATCCCAGTGACACCCCAGGGACACCCCAGTGACCCCCCAGTGCCACCACAGGGACACCGGGGACATCCCAGTGACACCCCAGGGACACCCCAGGAACACCAGGGACACCCCAGTGACACCCCAGGGGACACCGGGGACAGCCCAGTGCCACCACAGTGCCACCGGGGACATCCCAGGGACAACCCAGTGCCACCCCAGTGCCACCCCAGTGACACCAGGGACATCCCAGTGACATCCCAGTGCTACCCCAGTGACACCCCAGTGCCACCAGGGACACCCCAGGGACACCCCAGTGACACCCCAGTGCCACCCCAGTGACACCAGGGACATCCCAGTGACACCTCAGTGACACCCAGGGACACCCCAGGGACACCCAGGACACCCCAAACCCCCTCAGGACTCCCCCAAACCCCCTCAGGATCCCCCAAACCCCCTCAGGACTCCCCCAAACCCCCTCACGATCCCCCAAACCCCCTCAGGACTCCCCCAAACCCCCTCAGGATCCCCCAAACCCCCTCAGGACTCCCCCAAACCCCCTCAGGATCCCCCAAAACCCCCTCAGGATCCCCCAGGATCCTCCCCTGCCCTTCCCACCCCACCCAGAACTCCCCCAAATCCTCTCAGGATCCCCCCACACCCCCTCAGGACTCCCCCAAACCCCCTCAGGACTCCCCCAAAACCCCCTCAGGATTCCCCAAACCCCCTCAGGACTCCCCCAAACCCCCTCAAGACCCCCCCCAAACCCCCTCAGGATCCCCCCATGGTCCTCCCCTGCCTTTCCCACCCACCCAGGACTCCCCCAAATCCTCTGAGGATCCCCCCAAACCCCCTCAGGATCCCCCAAACCCCCTCACGATCCCCCAAACCCCCTCAGGATTCCCCAAACCCCCTCACGATCCCCCCAAACCCCCACATCCAGGACCCTTCCCTGCCCTTCCCACACACCCAGGACCCCCCCAAATCCCCTCAGCACCCCCCCAAACCCCCTCACGATCCCCCCAAACCCCCTCAGGATCCCCCAAACCCCCTCAGGATCCCCCAAACCCCCTCAGGATTCCCCCAAACCCCCTCAGGATCCCCCCAAACCCCCTCAGGATTCCCCCAAACCCCTCAGGACTCCCCCAAACCCCCTCAAGACCCCCCCAAACCCCCTCAGGATCCCCCCATGGTCCTCCCCTGCCTTTCCCCACCCACCCAGGACTCCCCAAATCCTCTCAGGATTCCCCCAAACCCCTCAGGATTCCCCCAAACCCCCTCAGGATCCCCCAAACCCCCTCACGATCTCCCCAAACCCCCTCAGGATCCTCCCAGGACCCTTCCCTGCCCTTCCACACACCCAGGACCCCCCCAAACCCCCTCAGGACTCCCCCAAACCCCCTCAGGATCCCCCCAGGACCCTTCCCTGCCTTTCCCACCCACCCAGGACTCCCCCAAACCCCCTCAGGACTCCCCCAAACCCCCCTCACGATCCCCCCAAACCCCTCAGGACTCCCCCAAACCCCTTCAGGGTTCCCCCAAACCCCCTCACGATCCCCGAAAACCCCCTCAGGACTCCCCCAAACCCCCTCACGATCCCCCCAAACCCCCTCAGGATCCCCCCATGGTCCTCCCCTGCCCTTCCCACCCACCCAGGACCCCCCCAAACCCCCTCAGGACTCCCCCAAACCCCCTCACGATCCCCCAAACCCCCTCAGGACTCCCCCAAACCCCCTCAGGACCCCCCCAAACCCCCCTCGGGACCCCCCCGTGCCCACCTCGTTGCCGATGACATCGACGCTGTGCTGCACCTGCGGCACCCACTGGCGCAGGATGGCAAACAGCTGGGCCACCGTGGTCCGAGGGTCCAGCAGGATCTCCCGGCACGCGGCGTCGTTGGGGTCGAAGAAGGTGAAGGCTGGGGGGTGGGGGGCACCCCAAAAAACGCTCAGCCTCGGATTAGGCACCAGAGAAACCCCCACAAAGGACAGGGAGCACCCCAAAGGACAGGGACCACCACCCCAAGGGGGGACAGGGACCCCCCCCAAGGGGGACAGGGACCCCCCCAAAGGGGGACAGGGACCCCCCCCAAGGGGGACAGAGACCCCCCCAAAGGACAGGGAGCACCCACAAAGGGGACAGGGACCCCCCCAAAGGGACAGGGACCCCCACCCCAAGGGACAGGGACTCTCCCCAAGGGACAGGGACCCCCACCCCAAGGGACAGGGACCCCCCCAAAGGACAGGGACCACCCCAAGGGGGACAGGGACCCCCCCAAAGGGGGACAGGGACCCCCCCAAAGGGACAGGGACCCCCCCAAAGGACAGGGACCACCCCAAGGGGGACAGGGACCCCCCCCAAAGGGGGACAGGGACCCCCCCAAAGGGACAGGGACCCCCACCCCAAGGGATAGGGATCCCCCTCAAGGGGACAGGGACCCCCCCAAAGGGACAGGGGACCCCGCAAAGGACAGGGACCCCCCCCAAGGGGGACAGGGACCCCCCCAAAGGACAGGGACCCCCCCAAAGGACAGGGACCCCCCCAAGGGGGACAGGGACCCCCCCAAAGGACAGGGACCCTCCCCCCAAGGGACAGGGACCCACCCCCCTCTCCACCCTGAGACATTTGGGGAAGTTTTTGGGGGGTCTCCATGGGGGATTTGGGGTCCCAAGAGGGGATTTGTGCCTTGGGGGGGGTCGTGGTCACCTGGGGGTCGTTGGGGAGGGGGGGGTCACACCCCCGCGATGCTCAGCCCTGAGACCCCTCCCAGCATTTTTGGGGGGTCCCCATGGGGGATTTGGGGTCCCAGAAGGGGATTTGTGCCTTGGGGGGGGTCGTGGTCACCTGGGGGGATTTGGGGAGGGGGGGTCACACACCCCGCGATGCTCAGCCCTGAGACCCCTCCCAGCATTTTTGGGGGGTCCCCATGGAGGATTTGGGGTCCCAGAAGGGGATTTGTGCCTTGGGGGGGGTCGTTGGGCACTGAGGGGGGGTCACACCCCCGCGATGCTCAGCCCTGAGACCCCTCCCAGCATTTTTGGGGGGTCCCCATGGGGGTTTTGGGGTCCAGGAGGGGATT
>JAQMYR010000270.1:25814-97154 GCA_028536675.1 Aphelocoma californica | reverse complement strand
TCCCATGGGGGTTTTGGGGTCCTGGGAGGGGATTTGTGCCTTGGGGGGGTCGTGGTCACCTGGGGGGGTCACACCCCCGCAATGCTCAGCCCTGAGACCCCTCCCAGCATTTTTGGGGGGTCCCCATGGGGGTTTTGGGGTCCCAAGAGGGGATTTGTGCCTTGGGGGGGGTCGTCGGCACTGAGGGGGGGGTCACACCCCACGATGCTCAGCCCTGAGACCCCTCCCAGCATTTTTGGGGGGTCCCCATGGGGGATTTGGGGTCCCAAGAGGGATTTGTGCCTTGGGGGGGGGGGTCGTGGTCACCTGGGGGGATTTGGGGAGGGGGGGTCACACCCCCGCGATGCTCAGCCCTGAGACCCCTCCCAGCATTTTTGGGGGGTCTCCATGGGGGTTTTGGGGTCCCAGGAGGGGATTTGTGCCTTGGGGGGGGGTCGTGGTCACCTGGGGGGGGTCCCTGTGTCTGGGGTGGGGGGGTCGGGGGTTAAGCCCCCGTTATTTAACCCCATATCGGCCACCTGAGACCCCCCCCCCCTCAATTCCCTTCCAGGTGGTTTTTGGGGGGTTCCCTGTCCCTTGAGGGGGGGGAAATCCCTTTTGGGGGGGGTTCTCTGTCCCCTGGGGGGGGTCCCTGTCCCTTGGGGGGTTTCCCTTTCCCTTGGAAGGGGTTCCCTGTCCCTTTGGGGGGGTCCCTGTCCCTTTTTGGAGGGGTCCCTTTTTGGGGGGTTTCCCTGTCCCTTTTTGGGGGGGAAGGGTCCCTTTTTGGGGGGGTTCCCTGTCCCTTTTTGGGGGGGAAGGGTCCCTTTTTGGGGGGGTTCCCTGTCCCTTTTTGGGGGGGGAGGGGTCCCTTTTTGGGGGGTTTCCCTGTCCCTTTTCGGGGGGTTTCCCTGTCCCTTTTTGGGGGGGTTTCCCTGTCCCTTTTCAAGGGGGGAGGGGTCCATTTTCGGGGGGGTCCCTGTCCCTTTTTAGGAGGGGAGGGGTCCCTTTTCAGGGGGGTTCCTGTCCCTGGGGGGGTTTCCCTGTCCCTTTTTGGAGGGGGATCCCTTTTTGGGGGGTTTCCCTGTCCCTTTTCGGGGGGTTTCCCTGTCCCGTTTTTGGGGGGAGGGGTCCCTTTTCAGGGGGGTTCCCTGTCCCTTTTCGGGGGGGTTCCCTGTCCCTTTTCGGGAGGGTTTCCCTGTCCCTTTCCCGGGGGGAGGAGGGGTCCCTTTTTTGGGAGGGGAGGGGGTCCCTTTTCGGGGGATTTCCTGTCCCTTTTTTGGGGGAAGGGGTCCCTTTTCAAGGGGGTTCCCTGTCCCTTTTCAAGGGGGGAGGGGTCCCTTTTTGGGGGGGAAGGGTCCCTTTTCGGGGGGTTTCCCTGTCCCTTTTTGGGGGGGTTCCCTGTCCCTTTTTGGGGGTGTTCCCTGTCCCTTTTCGGGGGGGTTCCCTGTCCCTTTTTGGGGGGGTTTCCCTGTCCCTTTTTGGGGGGGAGGGGTCCCTTTTCGGGGGGTTTCCCTGTCCCTTTTCGGGGGGGTTCCCTGTCCCTTTTTGGGGGGTTCCCTGTCCCTTTTCGGGGGGGTTCCCTGTCCCTTTTTGGGGGGTTTCCCTGTCCCTTTTTGGGGGGGTTCCCTGTCCCTTTTCAGGGGGGTTCCCTGTCCCTTTTCGGGGGTTTCCTGTCCCTTTTCGGGGGGTTTCCCTGTCCCTTTTTGGAGGGGTTCCTTTTCGGGGGGGTTCCCTGTCCCTTTTTGGGGGGGTTCCCTGTCCCGTTTTTGGGGGGAGGGGTCCCTTTTCAGGGGGGTTCCCTGTCCCTTTTCGGGGGGGTTCCCTGTCCCTTTTTGGGGGGGTTCCCTGTCCCTTTTCGGGGGGTTTCCCTGTCCCTTTTCGGGGGGGTTCCCTGTCCCTTTTTGGGGGGTTTCCCTGTCCCTTTTCGGGGGGGTTCCCTGTCCCTTTCCCGGGGGGAGGAGGGGTCCCTTTTTTGGGGGGAGGGGTTCCCTGTCCCTTTCCCGGGGGGAGGAGGGGTCCCTTTTTTGGGGGGGAGGGGGTCTCACCGTAGTCCTTGGGCAGGGGGCGGGGGCCGCGGGATGAACCATCGGCTTCTTGCGCCGCTCCACCACCGGGCTGGGGGGGTCGGGGGGCGGCGTCCCCCCCGCCGGGGGGTCCCCCCCGCGCTCCTTCGTCATGGCGAGGCCTGGGGGGAGGATGGGGAGGGTTTGGGGGGCTTGGGGGGCTTGGGGGGGGGCTGGACCCTCCCCTCCCCCTCCACTACCTCGGCCTGCGGGGGTACGGAGAGGAGGCAGCGGGATGGGGAGGGGGCACTGGGATGCGGGCACCGGGAATGGGAGGGGGCACTGGGATGGGGAGGGGGCACCGGGATGGGGAGGGGGCACTGGGATGGGGAGGGGGCACCGGGATGGGGAGGGGGCACCGGGATGGGGAGGGGGCACTGGGATGGGGAGGGGGCACCGGGATGGGGAGGGGGCACGGGATGAGGGCACCGGGAATGGGGAGGGGGCACTGGGATGGGGAGGGGGGCACCAGGATGGGGAGGGGGCACCGGGAATGGGGAGGGGGCAGCGGGAATGGGAGGGGGCACCGGGATGGGGAGGGGGCACCGGGATAGGGAAGGGGAGTCGGGATGGGGAGGGGGCACCGGGATAGGGAGGGGGCGCCGGGATGGGGAGGGGGCACCGGGATAGGGAAGGGGAGTCGGGATGGGGAGGGGGCACCGGGATAGGGAGGGGGCACTGGGATGGGGAGGGGGCACCAGGATGGGGAGGGGGCACTGGATGGGAGGGGGCACCGGGAATGGGGAGGGGGCACCGGGATGGGGAGGGGGGCGCCGGGATGAGGAGGGGTAACCGGGAATGGGGAGGGGGCACCGGGATGGGGAGGGGGCGTCGGGATGGGGGCACCGGGATGGGGGCACTGGGATGGGGAGGGGGCGTCGGGAATGGGGAGAGGGCACCGGGATAGGGAGGGGGCGTCGGGATGGGGGCACCGGGAATGGGGGCACCGGGATGGGGAGGGGGCACCGGGATGGGGGGCACCGGGAATGGGGGCACCGGGATGGGGAGGGGGCGTCGGGATGGGGGTACCGGGAATGGGGAGGGGGCACCGGGATGGGGAGGGGGCGTCGGGAATGGGGAGGGGGCACCGGGATGGGGAGGGGGCGTCGGGAATGGGGGCACCGGAATGGGGAGGGGGCGTCGGGAATGGGGGCACCGGGAATGGGGAAGGGGCTCCGGGAATGGGGAGGGGGCGTCGGGATGGGGAGGGGGCTCCGGGATGGGGGCACCGGGATGGGGAGGGGGCACCACGATGGGGAGGGGGCACCGGGATGGGGAGGGGGCTCCGGGATGGGGAGGGGGCTCCGGATGCTGGGGAAAATGGAGATGCTGGGAGGGACCAGGATGGGGATGTGAGGATGAAGATAGGGGGGGATGGGGGCTGCTTGGGGGTCCCCGGGATGGGGAGGGGTCCCCGGGAATGTGGATGTACCCCCGGGAATGGGGAGGGGTCCCCGGGAATGTGGATGTACCCCCGGGAACGGGGAGGGGTCCCCGGGAATGGGGAGGGGTCCCCGGGATGCGGTTCCCCCCCCCCCCCTTCCCACACACCAGGGCCGGGCCCGAGGGATGCGCAGGGAGCGCGGCCCGGGAATAGCGGGGCCAAGCCGGGCCGGGCCCGGGGCTGAAGGACCGGGGGGACACCGGTACCGACCCCCCCGCCCCCCCCCCGGGCCGGTACCGGCACCGACCCCTCCCCAAATTCCGCCCCCTCCTCACCCCCCCCCCCCCCCGGTACCTGCGGGTCCGCGGCCGCGGGATGGGCCCGGCGCAGTGCGCGTGCGCGGCCGCCAGGGGGCGGGGCCTGCCAGGGGGCGGGGCCTGGGGAGGGGCTATGGGGGGCTATGGGGGGGCTGTGGGGGGCTATGGGGGGTTATAGGGGGCTATAGGGGGTTATAGGGGGCTATGGGGGGTTATGGGGGGGCTGTGGGGGGTTATGGGGGGGCTGTGGGGGGCTATGGGGGGGCTGTGGGGGGCTATGGGGGGTTATAGGGGGTTATAGGGGGTTATAGGGGGCTATGGGGGGTTATAGGGGGCTATAGGGGGTTATAGGGGGCTATGGGGGCTATGGGGGGTTATAGGGGGCTATAGGGGGTTATAGGGGGCTATGGGGGGCTATGGGGGCTATGGGGGGTTATGGGGGGTTATGGGGGCTATGGGGGGCTATGGGGGCTATGGGGGGTTATAGGGGGCTATGGGGGCTATAGGGGGTTATAGGGGGCTATGGGGGGCTGTGGGGGGCTATGGGGGGCTATGGGGGGGCTGTGGGGGGTTATAGGGGGTTATAGGGGCTATGGGGGGTTATAGGGGGTTATAGGGGGCTGTGGGGGGCTATGGGGGGCTATGGGGGCTATGGGGGGGCTGTGGGGGGTTATAGGGGGCTATGGGGGGTTATGGGGGGGCTATAGGGGCTGAGGGGGGCTATGGGGGGTTATAGGGGGCTATAGGGGGCTATGGGGGGGTTATAGGGGGTTATAGGGGGTCATAGGGGGCTATGGGGGGCTATGGGGGGTTATAGGGGGTTATAGGGGGCTATGGGGGGCTATGGGGGCTATGGGGGGTTAATGGGGGCTATGGGGGGCTATGGGGGGTTATAGGGGGCTATAGGGACTATAGGGGGTTATAGGTGGCTATAGGGGGTTATGGGGGGTTATGGGGGGTTATAGGGGGCTATAGGGGACTATAGGGGGTTATAGGGGGCTATAGGGGGTTATGGGGGGTTATGGGGGCTATGGGGGGTTATAGGGGTTATAGGGGGCTATAGGGGACTATAGGGGGTATAGGGGGCTATGGGGGCTATGGGGGGGCTATGGGGGCTGAGGGGGGCCTATGGGGGTTATAGGGGGCTATAGGGGGCTGTGGGGGGCTATGGGGGTTATAGGAGGTTATAGGGGGCTATAGGGGGCTATGGGGGGTTATAGGGGGCTATAGGGGGTTATAGGGGGCTATGGGGGCTATGGGGGCTCTAGGGGCTGAGGGGGGCTGTGGGGGGCTATGAGGGGCTATGGGGGGTTATAGGGAGCTATGGGGGGCTATAGGGGCTATAGGGGGTTATAGGGGGCTATGGGGGGGCTATAGGGGCTATAGGGGGTTATAGGGGGCTATGGGGGCTATGGGGGGCTATGGGGGCGTATGGGGGGGCTATGGGGGCTATGGGGGGCTATAGGGGGTTATAGGGGGCTATGGGGGGCTATGGGGGGCTATAGGGGGTTATAGGGGGCTATGGGGGCTATGGGGGGCTATGGGGGCTATGGGGGGCTATGGGGGGCTATGGGGGGCTATGGGGGAGCTATAGGGGGGCTATAGGGGCTATAGGGGGTTATAGGGGGCTATGGGGGGCTATGGGGGAGCTATAGGGGGGGCTATAGGGGGGCTATAGCGGGGCTATAGGGGGGCTATAGCGGGGCTATAGGGGGGCTATGGGGGGTTATAGGGGGCTATGGGGGCCATAGGGGGGCCATGGGGGAGCTATGGGGGGGCTGTAGGGGGGCTATAGGGGGGCTATAGGGGGCGTGACCATTCCCAAGGGATCATTGGCTCCTTCCGAGGGGGCTCCGGATCCCTCCGAGGGGGTTTGGGATCCTCTCCGGGTCTTTTCGGACCCTTCCCGGGGGATTTGGGGCCCATCCTGAGGGGTTTGGGGCAATTCCGAGGGACCTTCAGACCCTTCCGAGGGGATTTGGGGTCCATCCGAGGGGATTTGGGGATCCATCCGAGGGGATTTTGGACCCTTCCGAGGGATTTGGGACCCTTCTGAGGGGATTTGGGGATCCATCCGAGGGGATTTGGGGATCCATCCGAGGGGATTTTGGACCCTTCTGAGGGGATTTGGGGTCCATCCGAGGGGATTTGGAGTCCATCCAAGAGGATTTTGGACCCTTCCAGGGGATTTGGAGTCCATCCGAGGGGATTTGGGTATTTCCGAGGGGCTTCGGGCTCTTCCAAGAGGGTTTCGAGCCCCTCTGAGGGGATTTTGGACCCTTCCGAGGGGATTTGGCGTCCATCCGAGGAGATTTTGGACCCTTCCGAGGGGATTTGGGGGTCCATCCGAGGAGATTTTGGACCTTTCCGAGGGGTTTGGGGGTCCATCCGAGGGGATTTGGGTCTCTCTGAGGGGTTCCGAGCTCTTCCAAGAGGGTTTTGAGCCCTTCCGAGGGGATTTTGGACCCTTCAGAGGGGATTTGGGGTCCATCCGAGGGGATTTTGGACCTTCAGAGGGGATTTGGGGTCCATCCGAGGGGATTTTGGACCCTTCAGAGTGGGCTTCGATCCCTTCCAAGGGGACTTTGGGTCCGTCTGAAGGGATTTGGGGTCATTCCGATGGGATTTGGGGTCATTCCAATGTGATTTGGGGTCATTCCGATGGGATTTGGGGCCATTCCGATGTGATTTGGGGTCATTCCGATGGGATTTGGGGTCATCCCGATGGGATTTGGGGTCATTCCGATGGGATTTGGGATCATTTCGATGGGATTTGGGATCATTCCGATGGGATTTGGGGTCATTCCGATGGGATTTGGGGCCATTCCGATGGGATTTGGGTCGTTCCGATGGGATTTTGGGTCGTTCCGATGGGATTTGGGGTCATTCCGATGGGATTTGGGGTCATTCTGATGGGATTTGGGGTCATTCCAATGTGATTTGGGATCATTCCGATGGGATTTTGGGTCATTCCGATGGGATTTGGGGTCATTCTGATGTGATTTTGGGTCATCCCGATGGGATTTGGGGTCATCCCGATGGGATTTGGGATCATTCCGATGGAATTTGGGGTCATTCCGATGGGATTTGGGGTCATTCTGATGGGATTTGGGATCATTTCGATGGGATTTGGGGCCATTCCAATGTGATTTGGGATCATTCCGATGGGATTTGGGCCATTCCGATGTGATTTGGGGTCATTCCGATGGGATTTGGGATCATTCCGATGGGATTTGGGGTCATTCCGATGGGATTTGGGATCATTCCGATGGAATTTGGGGTCATTCCGATGGGATTTGGGGTCATTCTGATGGGATTTGGAATCATTCCGATGGGATTTGGGGTCATTCCAATGTGATTTGGGATCATTCCGATGTGAGTTGGGGTCATTCCGATGGGATTTGGGATCATTCCGATGGGATTTGGGGCCATTCCAATGTGATTTGGGATCATTCCGATGGGATTTGGGCCATTCCGATGTGAGTTGGGTCATTCCGATGGGATTTGGGATCATTCCGATGGGATTTGGGGCCATTCCAATGTGATTTGGGGTCATTCCGATGGGATTTGGGCCATTCCGATGTGAGTTGGGGTCATTCCGATGGGATTTGGGATCATTCCGATGGGATTTGGGGCCATTCCGATGTGAGTTGGGGTCATTCCGATGGGATTTGGGATCATTCCGATGGGATTTGGGGCCATTCCAATGTGATTTGGGATCATTCCGATGGGATTTGGGCCATTCCGATGTGATTTGGGGTCATTCCGATGGGATTTGGGATCATTTCGATGGGATTTGGGGTCATTCCGATGGGATTTGGGGTCATTCCGATGGGATTTGGGGTCATTCCCAGAGCTTTTGGCCCGTCCGACGCCCGCGGGCGGGGGGGGGCGGGACAAGCGGAGGCGCTCCGCGCTCCTATTGGCTGAAAGGCGGGACTGACGGGCGCGCTCCGCGTTCCTATTGGCTGAAAGGCGGGACTGACGGGCGCGCTCCGCGTTCCTATTGGCTGAGCCGCGCTGATTGGCAGGAGCGGCGGGATCGCCGCGCTGCCGCTGGAACTGGTCCCAGTGCCCAACTGGGAGGGGCTGGGACTGGTCCAGCCCCCCCCCAAATAAACCCTGTGAGCCCCCCATAAACCCCAGGACCCCCCCCCCAGCAGGGAATTCGGGGGGGTTCGAGAAACTTCTGGAGGTTTCGGGGGGGCGGGGGGGGGCTCCAGGGTGGCACTGAATTGAGGGGGGGGGGGGGGAAACCTCAGGGGGTCCCAGGGTTGAGGGGGGGTCCCTTGGGTGGGGTTTGGGGGTGTCCCGGAAGGATTTAAGGGTCCTTGGGATGGGATTTGGGGCTCCCAAGGCTGAGGGGGAAGGGGGGGTCTCTGGGGTGGGGGTTTGGGGGTCCCCAGGGAGGTTTTTGGAGGTTCCTGGGGGTCCCTGGGGTGGAGTTTGGGGGTCCCCGGGGTGATTTTGGGGTACCCAGGGAAGGGGTCCCCGCCTTCCATCCCCGTTGCCACGGCAACAACGATGGGGGGAGGGGGGGGAGGTTTCCATGGCAACCATCTCCACGGCGGCAGCGCCCCCTACCGGCCGGGAGCGACTTTCAATTAACTTTATTGAACGTGATTAATTAATTACAGAGATGGTAAAACCGCACGGCGGGGGGGGGGGAGGGGGGCGTGGGGGGGAGGGGGGACGGACGGGAGGGGGAGCGGGGGGGGGAGGGGCGGCACGGGGCCCCTCCCCCACCCTCCCTTCCCCTCCCCTCCCCTCCCCCCCCCTTCCTCCTCCTCCTCCTCGCACCTATTGCTCGTTTTTTTTTGGGAGGGGGGGCAGTGCCAGCAGCGAGGACCCCCCCCCCTCCCACCCACCCACCCACCCAAATTCCAGGACCTCCCCCCCCACCCCCCCCCCCCCCCTCTTCACACCCCACCCCAGGAGGTGCCTGCCCCAAACTGGGAGCACTGGGAGCACTGGGAAGGGGATGGGGTGGGGGGTGGGGGAGGGGAATAAATACAATCTTCCAATATATTAAAACCCCCCTGGGGGTGTCGAGAGGGGTGGGGTGGGGTGGGGGTGGGGGTGGGGGTGGGGTGGGGGTTATTTTTTTTTTTGGGTGGGGGTCACATCATGCCCAGCTGCAGGAGGGTGTTCGCGTACATCATGGGCTTGACGTTGGGGTGAGGCTGGGGGAGGGGAAAAGGGGGGGTTCAAGGGGGGGTTCAGAAGCTCCAAACCCCCCCCCCAAAAAAAAATTCCAACCTGGGAATTCCCAACTGTCCCCATGACCCCTGAGCCCCACCCCCCCCCCCCCTCCCGAAAGCTTTTGGGGACATCCCGGTAAAGATGAGACACCCCCCCCTCCCCCCGCCCCCCCACCCTAAGAGCCTCTCGGGACCCCCCCATAAAGATGAGACCCCCCCCCCCAAAAGCCCTCGGAACCCCCCGCCCCATTAAAGACCCCAAGAGCCCCTCAGGACCCCCCCCAGAGCCCCCCAAAACCCCTCTGAACTCCCCCCCCCATTAAAGACCCCCCAGTGCCCCTCTGGACCCCCCCCAGAGCCCCCAAAACCCCTCTGACCCCCCTTTTAAAGACCCCCAAGAGCCCCTCAGGACCCCCCCCCATAAAGATGAGACCCCCCCCAGAGCCCCCAAAACCCCTCTGAACCCCCCGCCCCATTAAAGACCCCCCAGAGCCCCTCAGGCTCCCCCCCACAGAGCCCCCCAAAACCCCTCTGAACCCCCCCCCCATTAAAGACCCCCAAGAGCCCCTCAGGACCCCCCCCCATAAAGATGAGACCCCCCCCAGAGCCCCCCAACACTCCTCTGAACCCCCCCCTTTAAAGACCCCCAAGAGCCCCTCAGGACCCCCCCCCATAAAGATGAGACCCCCCCCCAGAGCCCCCCAAAACCCCCTCTGAACCCCCCCCATTAAAGACCCCCAAGAGCCCCTCAGGACCCCCCCCCAGAGCCCCCCAAAACCCCTCTGAACCCCACCCCCATTAAAGACCCCCCAGAGCCCCTCTGGACCCCCCCCCAGAGCCCCCCAAAACCCCTCTGAACCCCCCCCCCATTAAAGACCCCAAGAGCCCCTCAGGACCCCCCCCCAGAGCCCCCCAAAACCCCTCTGAACCCCCCCCCATTAAAGACCCCCCAGAGCCCCTCTGGACCCCCCCCCAGAGCCCCCCAAAACCCCTCTGAACCCCCCGCCCCATTAAAGACCCCAAGAGCCCCTCAGGACCCCCCCCAGAGCCCCCAAAACCCCTCTGACCCCCCCTTTAAAGACCCCCAAGAGCCCCTCAGGACCCCCCCCCAGAGCCCCCAAAACCCCTCTGAACCTCCCCCCATTAAAGACCCCAAGAGCCCCTCAGGACCCCCCCAGAGCCCCCCAAAACCCCTCTGAACTCCCCCCCCCATTAAAGACCCCCAAGAGCCCCTCAGGACCCCCCCCATAAAGCTGAGACCCCCCCCAGAGCCCCCCAAAACCCCTCTGAACCCCCCCCATTAAAGACCCCCAAGAGCCCCTCAGGACCCCCCCCAGAGCCCCCCAAAACCCCTCTGAACTCCCCCCCCATTAAAGACCCCCCAGAGCCCCTCAGGACCCCCCCCCAGAGCCCCCCAAAACCCCTCTGAACCCCCCCCCATTAAAGACCCCCAAGAGCCCCTCAGGACCCCCCCCATAAAGATGAGACCCCCCCCAGAGCCCCCCAAAACCCCTCTGAACCCCCCCCCATTAAAGACCCCCAAGAGCCCCTCAGGACCCCCCCCATAAAGATGAGACCCCCCCCCAGAGCCCCCCAAAACCCCTCTGAACCCCCCCCATTAAAGACCCCCAAGAGCCCCTCAGGACCCCCCCCAGAGCCCCCCAAAACCCCTCTGAACCCCACCCCCCATTAAAGATAAGACCCCCAGGACCCCCCCCCAATAAAGCCCAGGGACCCCCAAAGGGGATTTGGAGGGGTTCGAGAAACCTCGAGAGGTTTTTGGGGGTCCCCAGGGAAGGTTTTTGGGGGTCCCTGGGGTGGATTTTGGGGTCCCCAGGAAGGTTTTGGAGCTCCCAGGATTTTTGGGGTCCCCAGGGAGGGTTTTGGGGGTCCCCAGGGAGGGTTTTTTGGGGTCCTGGGTTGGATTTTGGGGGTCCCCAGGGAGGGTTTTGGAGCTCCCAGGATTTTTGGGGTCCCTGGGTTGGGTTTTTGGGGTCCCTGGGGTGGATTTTGGGGGTCCCCAGGGAAGGTTTTTGGGGGTCCTGGGTTGGATTTTGGGGGTCCCCAGGGAGGGTTTTGGAGCTCCCAGGATTTTTGGGATCCCTGGGTTGGGGTTTTTGGGGGGTCCCTGGGTTGGATTTGGGGGTCCTCAGGAAGGTTTTGGAGCTCTCAGGATTTTTGGGATCCCTGGGGTGGGGTTTTTGGGATCCCTGGGGTGGATTTTGGGGTCCCTGGGGTGCATTTTGGGGGTCTCTGGGTTGGGGTTTTTGGGGGGTCCCTGGGTTGGATTTGGGGGTCCCCAGGAAGGTTTTGGAGCTCCCAGGATTTTTGGGGTCCCTGGGGTGGATTTTGGGGGTCCCCAGGGAAGGTTTTTGGGGGTCCTGGGTTGGATTTTGGGGGTCCCCAGGGAAGGTTTTGGAGCTCTCAGGATTTTTGGGATCCCTGGGAAGGTTTTTGGGGTCCCTGGGGTGCATTTTGGGGGTCTCTGGGTTGGATTTTGGGGGTCCCCAGGAAGGTTTTGGAGCTCTCAGGATTTTTGGGGTCCCTGGGGTTGGATTTTGGGGTCTCTGGGGTTGGATTTTGGGGGGTCCCAGTGCCCCCAGACTCACCACTGCTGTGAACTGGTGGAAGTCGGGGCGGAGGTCGCTGCCCCGCAGGTGGATGTAGGAGCCCTTGTTGCCCATCTGGTCACTGCAGGGGACATTTGGGGACATTTGGGGACACTTGGGGCCACCAGAGCACGGCCCCTGTTGGCCACCGAGCCTGGGGGACCACCAGGGATGGGACACTGGGGACATTTGGGGACATTTGGGGACATTTGGGGACATTTGGGGCCACCAGAGCATGGCCCCCACTGGCCACCGAGCCTGGGGGACCACCAGGGACAGGACACTGGGGACATTTGGGGACATTTGGGGACATTTGGGGCCACCAGAGCACGGCCCCTGTTGGCCACCAAAGCTGGGGGACCACCAGGGACGGGACACTGGGGACATTTGGGGACACTTGGGGACATTTGGGGCCACCAGAGCATGGCCCCCGTTGGCCACCGAGCCTGGGGGACCACCAGGGATGGGACACTGGGGACATTTGGGGACACTTGGGGCCACCAGAGCATGGCCCCTGTTGGCCACCGAGCCTGGGGGACCACCAGGGACGGGACACTGGGGACATTTGGGGACACTTGGGGACACTTGGGACCACGAGAGCATGGCCCCTGTTGGCCACCAAGGCTGGGGGACCACCAGGGACAGGACACTGGGGACATTTGGGGACACTTGGGGACACTTGGGGACATTTGGGGCCACCAGAGCACGGCCCCTGTTGGCCACCGAGCCTGGGGGACCACCAGGGACGGGACACTGGGGACATTTGGGGACACTTGGGGACATTTGGGGCCACCAGAGCACGGCCCCCGTTGGCCACCGAGGCTGGGAGACCACCAGGGATGGGACACTGGGGACATTTGGGGACACTTGGGGCCACCAGAGCACGGCCCCCACTGGCCACCAAAGCTGGGGGACCACCAGGGACGGGGCCATTTGGGGACAACGAGGTACAGGGGACATTTGGGGACACTTGGGGACACTTGGGGCCACCAGAGCACGGCCCCCGCTGGCCACCGAGCCTGGAGGACCACCAAGGATGGGGACATTTGGGGACAACGAGGTACAGGGGACATTTGGGGACACTTGGGGACACTTGGGGCCACCAGAGCACGGCCCCTGTTGGCCACCAAAGCTGGGGGACCACCAGGGATGGGACACTGGGGACATTTGGGGACACTTGGGGACATTTGGGGACACCAGAGCACGGCCCCCGTTGGCCACCGAGGCTGGGGGACCACCAGGGATGGGACAGTGGGGACATTTGGGGACATTTGGGGACACTTGGGGCCACCAGAGCACGGCCCCTGTTGGCCACCGAGCCTGGGGGACCACCTGGGATGGGACACTGGGGACATTTGGGGACATTTGGGGACACTTGGGGCCACCAGAGCACGGCCCCTGTTGGCCACCGAGCCTGGAGGACCACCAGGGACGGGGCCATTTGGGTACAACGAGGTACAGGGGACATTTGGGGACACTTGGGGCCACCAGAGCACGGCCCCCGCTGGCCACCGAGCCTGGAGGACCACCAAGGATGGGGACATTTGGGGACAACGAGGTACAGGGGACATTTGGGGACACTTGGGGACACTTGGGGCCACCAGAGCACGGCCCCTGTTGGCCACCAAAGCTGGGGGACCACCAAGGACGGGGACATTTGGGGACAATGAGGTACAGGGGACATTTGGGGACACTTGGGGCCACCAGAGCACGGCCCCTGTTGGCCACCGAGCCTGGGGGACCACCTGGGATGGGACACTGGGGACATTTGGGGACATTTGGGGACACTTGGGGCCACCAGAGCACGGCCCCCGCTGGCCACCAGGGCTGGGGGACCACCAAGGATGGGGACATTTGGGGACAACGAGGTACAGGGGACATTTGGGGACACCTGGGGACACCAGAGCACGGCCCCTGTTGGCCACCGAGCCTGGGGGACCACCAGGGACGGGGCCATTTGGGGACAACGAGGCACAGGGGACCTTTGGGGACTGGATCGCGGGGACCACCTGGCTCAGGTGACACCGGACCACGGGGACGAGGTGATCCGGGGACACCGGGGACAGCACCAAGGCCACGCCAGCACCGCCACCGCCGGGCCCTCCCGCCACCCGTGTCCCCCGCTGTCCCCCGCTGTCCCCCGCTGTCCCCTCACCAGTAGTTGGGGGCGGAGAAGACGGTGACGCAGCGGCCATCGTGGGCTACCTCGTAGCCCTCGGGCTTGACCTCGTGGCTGCGGATGATGAGCTCCAGGCGGTTCCGCTCCAGGAAGCGCTTGGTGACATCGGGGCCGAACTGGCAGCTGACCCCTCGCTTGCTGACCGAGCGGCCGTTCTGGGGGACACCACGGGGGGGACAATGTGGGGACATTGTGGGGACATTGTGGGGACATTGTGGGGGGACAGAGGGGGCAGCTGACCCCTCGCTTGCTGACCGAGCGGCCGTTCTGGGGGACACCACGGGGGGGGACAATGTGGGGACATTGTGGGGACATCGTGGGGACACCACGGGATTGTAGGGACATCGTGGGGACACCATGGGGGGGACAGAGGGGGCAGCTGACCCCCCACTTTCTGGGGACACCGTGGGGACACTGTGGGGACACCATGGGGGGACACAGGGGGAAGCTGACCCCTCACTTGCTGACCGAGCGGCCGTTCTGGGGGACACCACGGGGGGGACATCGTGGGGACATTGTGGGGACACCACGGGATCGTAGGGACATCGTGGGGACACCGTGGGGACATCATGGGGACATTGTGGGGACATTGTGGGGGGACAGAGGGGGCAGCTGACCCCTCGCTGGCTGACCGAGCGGCCGTTCTGGGGGACACCACGGGGGGGACAATGTGGGGACATCGTGGGGACATTGTGGGGACATTGTGGGGACACCGTGGGGACACCGTGGGGACACCGGGGAGGGACAGATGGGGCAGCTGACCCCTCACTTGCTGACCGAGCGGCCGTGCTGGGGGACACCACGGGGGGGACACCATGGGGACATCGTGGGGACATCGTGGGGACACCAGGGAGGGACAGAGGGGGCAGCTGACCCCTCGCTTGCTGGGGACATTGTGGGGACACCGTGGGGACACCGTAGAGGGGACAGAGGGGGCAGCTGACCCCTCGCTTTCTGGGGACACCATGGGGGGGACAATGTGGGGACATCGTGGGGACACTGTGGGGACACCATGGGGGGGACAGAGGGGGCAGCTGACCCCTCACTTGCTGACCGAGCGGCCGTTCTGGGGGACACCACGGGGGGGACAATGTGGGGACACCGTGGGGACATTGTGGGGACACCGTGGGGACATTGTGGGGACACCGTGGGGACATTGTGGGGGGACAGAGGGGGCAGCTGACCCCCTGCTTGCTGACCGAGCGGCCGTGCTGGGGGACACCACGGGGGGGACATCGTGGGGACACCGTGGGGACATTGTGGGGACATTGTGGGGACACCAAGGGGGGGACACCGTGGGGACACCATGGGGACATTGTGGGGACACTGTGGGAGGGACAGAGGGGGCAGCTGACCCCTCACTTGCTGACCGAGCGGCCGTTCCGGGGGACACCGTGGGGACAATGTGGGGACATCGTGGGGACACCGTGGGGACATTGTGGGGACACCATGGGGGGACAGAGGGGGCAGCTGACCCCTCGCTGGCTGACCGAGCGGCCGTTCTGGGGGACACCACGGGGGGGACATTGTGGGGACATCGTGGGGACATTGTGGGGACATTGTGGGGACACCACGGGATCGTAGGGACATCATGGGGACACCGTGGGGACATTGTGGGGACACCGTGGGGACATTGTGGGGACACTGGGGAGGGACAGAGGGGGCAGCTGACCCCTCGCTTGCTGACCGAGCGGCCGTTCCGGGGGACACCACGGGGGGGACATCGTGGGGACACCGTGGGGACATTGTGGGGACATTGTGGGGGGACAGAGGGGGCAGCTGACCCCCTGCTTGCTGACCAAGCGGCCGTTCTGGGGGACACCACGGGGGGGACACCATGGGGACATTGTGGGGACATTGTGGGGACATTGTGGGGACATTGTGGGGACACCACGGGATCGTAGGGACATCGTGGGGACACCATGGGGGGACAGAGGGGGCAGCTGACCCCCCACTTTCTGGGGACATCGTGGGGACATCATGGGGACATTGTGGGGGGACAGAGGGGGCAGCTGACCCCCTGCTTGCTGACCGAGTGGCCGTGCTGGGGACACCACAGGGGGGACATCGTGGGGACATTGTGGGGACACCACGGGATTGTAGGGACATCATGGGGACACCATGGGGGGGACAGAGGGGGCAGCTGACCCCCCACTTTCTGGGGACACCGTGGGGACATCGTGGGGACACCGTGGGGACATTGTGGGAGGGACAGAGGGGGCAGCTGACCCCCTGCTTGCTGACCGAGCGGCCGTTCTGGGGGACACCACGGGGGGGACATCGTGGGGACATCGTGGGGACACCGTGGGGACACCAAGGGGACACCATGGAAGGGACATTGTGGGGACACCATGGGGACACCGTGGGGACACCAGGGGGGTCAGAGGGGTCAGCTGACCCCCTGCTTACTGGGGACACCGTGGGGACACCGTGGGGACACCGGGGGGGGGACAAAGGGGTCAGCAGATGTGGCAGGGGGTGGCGGTGGGGTTGGGGGTACAGCTGGTGGCACTGGGAAGTTGGGGACAGGAAGAGGGTGGCACTGGGACCTGGTGGGTGACACCAGGACCCGAGGACAGCCCAGGGGACAGGACAGGGGTGACACCAGGACCTGGGACACCCCAGGGGACAGGACAGGGGTGACACCAGGACCCGAGGACACCCCAGGGGACAGGACAGGGGTGACACCAGGACCTGGGACACCCCAGGGGACAGGACAGGGGTGACACCAGGACCCGAGGACACCCCAGGGGACAAGACAGGGGTGACACCAGGACCCAAGGACAGCCCAGGGGACAGGACAGGGGTGACACCAGGACCCGAGGACACCCCAGGGGACAGGACAGGGGTGACACCAGGACCTGGGACACCCCAGGGGACAGGACAGGGGTGACACCAGGACCCGAGGACACCCCAGGGGACAAGACAGGGGTGACACCAGGACCTGGGACACCCCAGGGGACAGGACAGGTGTGACACCAGGACCCGAGGACACCCCAGGGGACAGGACAGGGGTGACACCAGGACCCAGGGACACCCCAGGGGACAGGACAGGGGTGACACCAGGACCCGAGGACACCCCAGGGGACAAGACAGGGGTGACACCAGGACCCAGGGACACCCCAGGGGACAGGACAGGGGTGACACCAGGACCTGGGACACCCCAGGGGACAGGACAGGGGTGACACCAGGACCTGGGACACCCCAGGGGACAAGACAGGGGTGACACCAGGACCTGGGACACCCCAGGGGACAGGACAGGGGTGACACCAGGACCGGGGACACCCCAGGGGACAGGACAGGGGTGACACCAGGACCCGAGGACACCCCAGGGGACAGGACAGGGGTGACACCAGGACCCAGGGACACCTCAGGGGACAGGACAGGGGTGACACCAGGACCCGAGGACACCCCAGGGGACAGGACAGGGGTGACACCAGGACCCAGGGACACCCCAGGGGACAGGACAGGGGTGACACCAGGACCCGAGGACACCCCAGGGGACAAGACAGGGGTGACACCAGGACCCAGGGACACCCCAGGGGACAGGACAGGGGTGACACCAGGACCTGGGACACCCCAGGGGACAGGACAGGGGTGACACCAGGACCCGAGGACACCCCAGGGGACAGGACAGGGGTGACACCAGGACCTGGGGACACCCCAGGGGACAGGACAGGGGTGACACCAGGACCTGGGACACCCCAGGGGACAGGACAGGGGTGACACCAGGACCTGGGGACACCCCAGGGGACAGGACAGGGGTGACACCAGGACCTGGGACACCCCAGGGGACAGGACAGGGGTGACACCAGGACCCAAGGACAGCCCAGGGGACAGGACAGGGGTGACACCAGGACCCGAGGACACCCCAGGGGACAGGACAGGGGTGACACCAGGACCCAGGGACAGCCCAGGGGACAGGACAGGGGTGACACCAGGACCCGAGGACACCCCAGGGGACAGGACAGGGGTGACACCAGGACCCAGGGACAGCCCAGGGGACAGGACAGGGGTGACACCAGGACCTGGGACACCCCAGGGGACAGGACAGGGGTGACACCAGGACCCGAGGACACCCCAGGGGACAGGACAGGGGTGACACCAGGACCTGGGACACCCCAGGGGACAGGACAGGGGTGACACCAGGACCGGGGACACCCCAGGGGACAGGACAGGGGTGACACCAGGACCCGAGGACACCCCAGGGGACAGGACAGGGGTGACACCAGGACCTGGGACACCCCAGGGGACAAGACAGGGGTGACACCAGGACCCGAAGACACCCCAGGGGACAGGACAGGGGTGACACCAGGACCTGGGACACCCCAGGGAACAGGACAGGGGTGACACCAGGACCCAGGGACACCCCAGGGGACAGGACAGGGGTGACACCAGGACCCGAGAACACCCCAGGGGACAGGACAGGGGTGACACCAGGACCTGGGACACCCCAGGGGACAAGACAGGGGTGACACCAGGACCCGAGGACACCCCAGGGGACAGGACAGGGGTGACACCAGGACCCAAGGACAGCCCAGGGGACAAGACAGGGGTGACACCAGGACCTGGGACACCCCAGGGGACAGGACAGGGGTGACACCAGGACCCTGGGACACCCCAGGGGACAGGACAGGGGTGACACCAGGACCCGAGGACACCCCAGGGGACAGGACAGGGGTGACACCAGGACCGGGGACACCCCAGGGGACAGGACAGGGGTGACACCAGGACCTGGGACACCCCAGGGGACAGGACAGGGGTGACACCAGGACCTGGGACACCCCAGGGGACAGGACAGGGGTGACACCAGGACCTGGGACACCCCAGGGGACAAGACAGGGGTGACACCAGGACCCGAGGACACCCCAGGGGACAGGACAGGGGTGACACCAGGACCCGAGGACACCCCAGGGGACAAGACAGGGGTGACACCAGGACCCGAGGACACCCCAGGGGACAGGACAGGGGTGACACCAGGACCCGGGGACACCCCAGGGGACATCACCGGGGGAGGGGTCACAGCTCACCTGGGGCTGGGGGTCGGACCAGAGCAGGTCACACATCGGCCCTGGGGGGACACGGGGGGTGGTCACAGCTCGGCCCCTCGCTGGGGACACCCTGGGGACACCTCGGGGTGGGGTGGGTGGGGGTCCCTGTCCCACCTGAGTCTGGGGGCTGCCGGTTCCGCTCGATCTTGCGGATGTCATCGAGGGTGACGCCGTCCTCGCTGAAGAGCCCCCCGTGCATGATCTGGGTGGGGACACGCGGTGGGGACATCAGGGGGGACAGCAGGGACGGGGAGGGGGGGGACAATCGCCCATCCTGACACTGAGGGGGTGACAAGGGACACCCAAGACCCCCAAACCCCCTCCCCAACTTGGGACAGGGACATCCCAAATCCCACCCAGGGATGGGGGTCACCCCGTGGGGACAGCAGGGACATCCCAAATCCCACCCAGGGATGGGGGTCACCCCGTGGGGACAGCAGGGACACCCCAAATCCCCTCCCAGGGATGGGGGTCACCCCGTGGGGACAGCAGGGACATCCCAAATCCCACCCAGGGATGGGGGTCACCCCGTGGGGACAGCAGGGACATCCCAAATCCCACCCAGGGATGGGGGTCACCCCGTGGGGACAGCAGGGACACCCCAAATCCCACCCAGGGATGGGGGTCACCCCATGGGGACAGCAGGGACACCCCAAACCCCCTCCCAGGGATGGGGGTCACCCCGTGGGGACAGCAGGGACACCCCAAACCCCCTCCCAGGGATGGGGGTCACCCCGTGGGGACAGGGAATGCCCCCCCAAATCCCCTCAAGGACAGGGATCAGAAGTCACAGGGGACAACTGGGGACAGTGGGCCTGCAAGATAGTGATCTATTGTGAACCATGGGGGGCTGCCAAATAGTGATGGAGGGGAACTGCTAAATAGTGACCCACAGAGATCAATAGGAATTGCCAAATAGTGATCTATAATAGTCAATAGCGGCTGCCAAATACTGAGCCAAGGGGGCCGCCAAATAGTGAACCATAGGAGACAATAGCGGCTGCCAAATAGTTATCCCACAGGGTCGCCAAATAGTGAGCTATTAGAGTCAATGGGGACTGCCAAAAAGTTATCCCAAGGGGTCGCCAAATAGTGAGCTATTATAGTCAATGGGGACTGCCAAAAAGTTATCCAAAGGGGTCGCCAAATAGTGAGCTATTATAGTCAATGGGGACTGCCAAAAAGTTATCCAAAGGGGTCGCCAAATAGTGAACCATAGGAGACAATAGCGGCTGCCAAATAGTTATCCCACGGGGTCGCCAAATAGTGAGCTATTAGAGTCAATGGGGACTGCCAAAAAGTTACCCCAAGGGGTCGCCAAATAGTGAACCATAAGCGACAATAGGGGCTGCCAAATACTTATCCCGAGGGGTCGCCAAATAGTGATCCCTCAGAGTCAAGGGCCGCCAAATAGTGATCTATTCAAGTCAATAGGGGCTGCCAAAGAGTGATCCCAAGGGGGCCGCCAAATAGTGACCTATTAAAAATCAACGGGGGCCGCCAAATAGTGACCTATTCAAAATCAATGGGGGCTGCCAAATAGTGACCAATTACAGTCAATAGCGGCTGCCAAAAAGTGAACCCGCAGCCTGCCAAAAAGGGAGCCATCCCTCTCAATGGGCGCTGCCAGATAGTGACTCCCGGTGACAACGTCCCCTCCGGTGTCCCCTCCGGTGTCCCCTCCGGTGTCCCCTCACCAGCACTTTGCCGTTGATGCACTGGGCCAGGGGCAGCCACTCGAAGACCTCGCTGAAAAGGGCGAACATCTGCGCCGTGTACTTGGCCTTCACCTCGCCCTCGAAGCCGTAGATCTGGTTCATGTTGTCCGTCTCGTGGTTCCCTGAGGGGACACGGGGACAACTGCCACGCCTGGGGGACACTGCCCAGGCCTGGGGACACGGGCAGGGGACGCAGCGCTGCGGCTCGGCCCCCAGAATCCGGGTTGGGACGGTCCCGAGGGGACGGGATGGGCTCTGGGAACGGGGTGGGGGGGGTGTGGGACAGAGAAGGACCCCAGGAGGGAGATGGGGACAAGGAGCGAGGGTTGGGGACAGGGGACGTGGCCCTGTGACGCAGGACAGGGCCCTGCACCCCGCGGGGGACACGGGACGTGCCACGCCGTGGCACAGAGGGGACACGACCCCGTGATGTGGCACCGCGAGCTGGTCCTGGGGTTGGGGACAGGGACATCGCCAAGGGACAGCGATGCCACCAACGCCGAGGGGACAGGGATCCCCCAAATCCCCAAGGGACACGGATGTCCCCAATCCCGAGGGGACAGGGATCCCCCAAATCCCCAAGGGACAGCGATGCCACCAACCCCGAGGGGACAGGGATCCCCCAAATCCCCAAGGGACAGCGATGCCACCAACCCCGAGGGGACAGGGATCCCCCAAATCCCCACGGGACACGGATGTCCCCAATCCCGAGGGGACAGGGATCCCCCAAATCCCCAAGGGACACGGATGTCCCCAACCCCGAGGGGACAGGGATCCCCCAAATCCCCAAGGGACAGCGATGCCACCAACCCCGAGGGGACAGGGATCCCCCAAATCCCCAAGGGACACGGATGTCCCCAACCCCGAGGGGACAGGGATCCCCCAAATCCCCAAGGGACAGCGATGCCACCAACGCCGAGGGGACAGGGATCCCCCAAATCCCCAAGGGACAGCAATGCCACCAACCCCGAGGGGACAGGGATCCCCCAAATCCCCAAGGGACAGCGATGCCACCAACGCCGAGGGGACAGGGATCCCCCAAATCCCCAAGGGACAGCGATGCCACCAACCCTGAGGGGACAGGGATCCCCCAAATCCCCAAGGGACAGCGATGCCACCAACGCCGAGGGGACAGGGATCCCCCAAATCCCCAAGGGACAGCGATGCCACCAACCCCGAGGGGACAGGGATCCCCCAAATCCCCAAGGGACACGGATGTCCCCAACCCCGAGGGGACAGGGATCCCCCAAATCCCCAAGGGACAGCGATGCCACCAACGCCGAGGGGACAGGGATCCCCCAAATCCCCAAGGGACACGGATGTCCCCAACCCCGAGGGGACAGGGATCCCCCAAATCCCCAAGGGACAGCGATGCCACCAACCCCGAGGGGACAGGGATCCCCCAAATCCCCAAGGGACATGGATGTCCCGGACCCCGAGGGGACAGGGATCCCCCAAATCCCCAAGGGACACGGATGTCCCCAACCCCGAGGGGACAGGGATCCCCCAAATCCCCAAGGGACAGCGATGCCACCAACGCCAAGGGGACAGGGATCCCCCAAATCCCCAAGGGACAGCGATGCCACCAACCCCGAGGGGACAGGGATCCCCCAAATCCCCAAGGGACAGCGATGCCACCAACGCCGAGGGGACAGGGATCCCCCAAATCCCCAAGGGACACGGATGTCCCCAACCCCGAGGGGACAGGGATCCCCCAAATCCCCAAGGGACAGCGATGCCACCAACCCTGAGGAGACAGGGATCCCCCAAATCCCCAAGGGACACGGATGTCCCCAACGCCGAGGGGACAGGGATCCCCCAAATCCCCAAGGGACAGCGATGCCACCAACGCCGAGGGGACAGGGATCCCCCAAATCCCCAAGGGACACGGATGTCCCCAACCCCGAGGGGACGAGGGGGTGGTCACAGGAAAAAAGTGTCCCCTCCACAGGGGCTGCCAGATTGGGATCCATCACGGGCAACAACAACAGCGGGGGCTGCCAGATAGTGATCCAGCGGTGACAACAAGGGACAGCTTGGGGACATGACCCCTCCCCCACCACCAAACCTGGCTGAGGGGGGGGTCCAAGCCTCACCCCCGAGCCTCTGGAATTACCTCGGAGCAGGTGGAAGTGGTCGGGGTAGAGCAGCTTGAAGCCGAAGAGCGTCAGGATGACCTCGACCGAGAAGGAGCCGCGGTCCACGAAGTCCCCGTTGAAAATCTGTCCCCCGGTTCAGGACAACGACCCCCCACCCCATGTCCAGCGGGGTGTCCCCCCCCCCCCCCCCCAGCCCACCAGCGTCCCCCCCACCCCCTCAAACCCACCATCCCGACCCCAGCCCCAGAGGGGAAGCCGTGGATACGTAAGGATTGGCCTCGGAGGGCAGCCCGTTGAGCTCGAAGATGTTGAGCAGGTCGTAGAACTGCCCGTGGGTGTCCCCGCACACCGTCACCTTCTCCGTCTGCTCGGGATGGGGACACGCGGGTGGCACCGACGTCACCGCGGCGGCACGCGGCACCCGTCGCCCGCCACCCACCGGCCCGGCCCAAGGGGGCACCCACCTCCTTCAACGTGGTCTCCACCAGGGTGGGCAGCTTGGCCAGCACCTCCTTCACCTGCACCAGGATCTGCGGGGGTGGGGACGTGTGGGGACGTCTGGGGACGGGATGGGGACGGGAGGAGGAGGAGGAGGAGGAGGAGGAGAGAGGGGGGGTTTTTTTGGGGGGTGGGGGGGGGGGTTTTTGGGGGGTACCTGGTAGGCGCATTTCCTGTGGAGTTTCTTCTGGTCCTTGTACCACTGCATGAGCTCCTTCATGAAGGCCAAGGTCACCTTGCCGTCCTCCAGCTTGGGGCCGCTGTATTCGTCCTCGATGGCTGCGGGGACAGGAGGGGACAGTGGGGGACAAGGTGGATCAACCCCCAGGGGTCCCTCAGAGGCGCGGGATGGGCTGGGGGTGCTGGGCTTTGGCGTGGGGAGCCGGGCGGTGGGGACAAAAGGTCAGCTGGGCACCTCAGAACCTCGTGGGGACCACCAGAACCTCTCCAGGAGCCTCATGGGGACCCTCAGGAGATCCCAAAAGCCTCCCAGAGATCCTCGTGGGGACCCTCAGATGTTCATGGGGACCCCAAGACCCTCACGAGGGTCCCAAAGCTCGTCTGGACACCCCAAGACCCACGTCAGGACCCTCAGAACATCTCCAGGACCCTCATGGAGACCCCAAAACCCTCCCAGAGATCCTCGTGGGGACCCCCAGATGTTCATGGGGACCCCAAGACCCTCACGAGGGTCCCAAAGCTCGTCTGGACACCCCAAGACCCACGTCAGGACCCCCAGAACCTCTCCAGGACCCTCATGGGGACCCTCAGACCCCCACAGAGACCCCAAGATCCTCCCAGGGACACCCCCAGAGCCTCCAGACCCAACCAGGAAGCCCCAAGAATTCCCCAGATCCTCACAGGGACCTTCCTGGAGACCCCAGACCCTCAGAGGAACCCCCAGGGACTCCCCAGATCCTCCCAGAGACCCCCACAAACTCCCCAGCGATCCTCCTGGAGACCCCAAACCCTCACAGGAACCCCCAGGGACTCCCCAAATCATCACAGGGACCCCCACAAACTCCCCAGCAACCCTCCTGGAGACCCCAGGCCCTCACAGGAACCCCCAGGGACTCCCCAGATCATCACAGGGACCCCCACAAACTCCCCAGCGATCCTCCTGGAGACCCCAGACCCTCAGAGGAACCCCCAGGGACTCACCAGATCCTCACAGGGACCCCCACAAACTCCCCAGACACCCTCCTGGAGACCCCAGACCCTCACAGGAACCCCCAGGGACTCCCCAGACCCTCACAGGGACCCCCACAAACTCCCCAGACACCCTCCTGGAGACCCCAGACCCTCACAGGAACCCCCAGGGACTCACCAGACCCTCAGAGGAACCCCCAGGGACTCCCCAGATCATCACAGGGACCCCCACAAACTCCCCAGCGACCCTCCTGGAGACCCCAGGCCCTCACAGGAACCCCCAGGGACTCCCCAGATCCTCCCAGGGACCTTCCTGGAGACCCCAGACCCTCACAAGAACCCCCAGGGACTCCCCAGACCCTCCCAGAGACCCCCACAAACTCCCCAGCGATCCTCCTGGAGACCCCAAACCCTCACAGGAACCCTTATGGGGACCCCAGCCCCTGTCAGGGACCTTGAGCCTCCTCTGGGGGCTCTCCAAGGAGCCCCAAGTGAGCCCTGAGCCCCCCCTGGGTGGGTTTGGGGGTCTCACTCATGCTCTCGATGTCCAGCGAGTCGACCACGGAGCGCTTGTGCTCGTCGCTGGCGATGGCCCTCTCGAAGGCCTTCTGCTTGACGATGCGGTGACACTCCTGGTACTTGAGCTTGGCGTCCTTGTCGTTGGGCCTGACCTTCACCACCTGCGGGGACAGCCCGGGGACAGCCCCTCAGGGGATGGGGAGACCCCGGGACAACCCCTCAGGGGATGGGGACAGCCAGGGGACACCCCAGGACAGCCCCTCAGGGGATGGGGACATGCAGGGGACACCCTGGGACAGCCCCTCAGGGGATGGGGACACCCTGGGGACACCCCGGGACAGCCCCTCAGGGGATGGGGACACCCCAGGACAGCCCCTCAGGGGATGGGGACACCCCGGGACAGCCCCTCAGGGGATGGGGACACCCTGGGGACACCCCGGGAAAGCCCCTCAGGGGATGGGGACACCCCGGGACAGCCCCTCAGGGGATGGGGACACCCCGGGGACACCCCGGGACAGCCCCTCAGGGGATGGGGACACTCAAGGACAACCCCTCAGGGGATGGGGACACCCCGGGACAGCCCCTCAGGGGATGGGGACACCCCGGGGACACCCTGGGACAGCCCCTCAGGGGATGGGGATACCCTGGGACACCCCGGGACAGCCCCTCAGGGGATGGGGACACCCCGGGGACACCCTGGGACAGCCCCTCAGGGGATGGGGATACCCTGGGACACCCCGGGACAGCCCCTCAGGGGATGGGGACAGCCAGGGGACACCCCAGGACAGCCCCTCAGGGGATGGGGACACTCAAGGACAACCCCTCAGGGGATGGGGACACCCCGTGGACACCCCGGGACAGCCCCTCAGGGGATGGGGACACTCAAGGACAACCCCTCAGGGGATGGGGACACCCAGGGGACACCCCGGGACAGCCCCTCAGGGGATGGGGACACTCAAGGACAACCCCTCAGGGGATGGGGACACCCCAGGACAGCCCCTCAGGGGATGGGGACAGCCAGGGGACACCCTGGGACAGCCCCTCAGGGGATGGGGAGACCCCGGGACAACCCCTCAGGAGATGGGGACACTCCAGGACAGCCCCTCAGGGGATGGGGACACCCCGGGACAGCCCCTCAGGGGATGGGGACAGCCAAGGACAGCCCCTCAGGGGATGGGGACACCCCGGGACAGCCCCTCAGGGGATGGGGACAGCCAAGGACAGCCCCTCAGGGGATGGGGACACCCCGGGACAGCCCCTCAGGGGATGGGGACAGCCAAGGACAGCCCCTCAGGGGATGGGGACACCCCGGGACAGCCCCTCAGGGGATGGGGACAGCCAAGGACAGCCCCTCAGGGGATGGGGAGACCCCGGGACAACCCCTCAGGGGATGGGGACACCCCAGGACAGCCCCTCAGGGGATGGGGACACCCCGGGACAGCCCCTCAGGGGATGGGGACAGCCCGGGACAGCCCCTCAGGGGATGGGGATATCCTGGGACAGCCCCTCAGGAGATGGGGATATCCTGGGACAACCCCTCAGGGGATGGGGACACCCCAGGACAGCCCCTCAGGGGATGGGGACAGCCAGGGGACACCCCGGGACAGCCCCTCAGGAGATGGGGATATCCTGGGACAACCCCTCAGGGGATGGGGAGACCCCGGGACAACCCCTCAGGGGATGGGGACACCCCGGGGACACCCCGGGAAAGCCCCTCAGGGGATGGGGACACCCCAGGACAGCCCCTCAGGGGATGGGGACACCCCGGGACAGCCCCTCAGGGGATGGGGACAGCCAGGGGACACCCTGGGACAGCCCCTCAGGGGATGGGGACACCCCAGGACAGCCCCTCAGGGGATGGGGACACCCTGGGGACACCCTGGGACAGCCTCTCAGGGGATGGGGACACCCCGGGACAGCCCCTCTGGAGATGGGGATATCCTGGGACAACCCCTCAGGGGATGGGGACACCCAGGGGACACCCCGGGACAGCCCCTCAGGGGATGGGGACACTCAAGGACAACCCCTCAGGGGATGGGGACACCCCAGGACAGCCCCTCAGGGGATGGGGACACCCCGGGACAGCCCCTCAGGGGATGGGGACACCCAGGGGACACCCCGGGACAGCCCCTCAGGAGATGGGGATATCCTGGGACAACCCCTCAGGGGATGGGGACACCCAGGGGACACCCCGGGACAGCCCCTCAGGGGATGGGGAGACCCTGGGACACCCCGGGACAGCCCCTCAGGGGATGGGGATATCCTGGGACAACCCCTCAGGGGATGGGGACACCCCGGGACAGCCCCTCAGGGGATGGGGACACCCAGAGGACACCCCGGGACAGCCCCTCAGGGGATGGGGACACTCCAGGACAGCCCCTCAGGGGATGGGGATACCCTGGGACACCCCGGGACAGCCCCTCAGGGGATGGGACAGCCAGGGGACACCCCGGGACAGCCCCTCAGGGGATGGGGACAGCCAAGGACAGCCCCTCAGGGGATGGGGACACCCCGGGACAGCCCCTCAGGGGATGGGGACACTCCAGGACAGCCCCTCAGGGGATGGGGACACCCTGGGGACACCCTGGGACAGCCCCTCAGGGGATGGGGACAGCCAGGGGACACCCCGGGACAGCCCCTCAGGGGACATGGATACCCTGTCAGGGGACAGGGACAGTCAGGGACACCCAAGGACACAGCCCCAGGACATCTTCTGGGACCAGGGGTGTCCCCAACCCTCCCCTGAGCTCAGGGTGGACACACTGACCCCAAAGATATCCTCAACCCTCCCCTGAGCTCAGGGTGGACACACTGACCCCAAGGGGTGTCCCCAACCCTCCCCTGAGCTCGGGGTGGACACACTGACCCCAAAGATGTCCCCAACCCTCCCCTGAGATCAGGGTGGACACACTGACCCCAAGGATGTCCCCAACCCTCCCCTGAGCTCAGGGTGGACACACTGACCCCAAAGATGTCCCCAACCCTCCCCTGAGCTCAAGGTGGACACGCTGAACCCCGATGACCCACGCTGACCCCAATGATGTCCCCAACCCTCCCCTGATCTCAGGGTGGACACACTGACCCCAAAGATGTCCCCAACCCTCCCCTGAGCTCAGGGTGGACACACTGACCCCAAGGATGTCCTCAACCTTCCCACGAGTTCAGAGTGGACACACTGACCCCAAGGATATCCCCAACCCTCCCCTGATCTCAGAGTGGACACACTGACCCCAAAGATGTCCCCAACCCTCCCCTGATCTCAAGGTGGACACGCTGACCCCCGATGACCCACGCTGACCCCAAAGATGTCCCCAACCCTCCCCTGATCTCAGAGTGGACACACTGACCCCAGGGGTGTCCCCAACCCTCCCCTGATCTCAGAGTGGACACACTGACCCCAAAGATGTCCCCAACCCTCCCTTGAGCTCAGGGTGGACACACTGACCCCAAGGGGTGTCCCCAACCCTCCCCTGATCTCAAGGTGGACACGCTGACCCCCGATGACCCACGCTGACCCCAAAGATGTCCCCAACCCTCCCCTGATCTCAGAGTGGACACACTGACCCCAAAGATGTCCCCAACCCTCCCCTGAGCTCAGGGTGGACACACTGACCCCAAAGATGTCCCCAACCCTCCCCTGATCTCAGGGTGGACACGCTGACCCCCGATGACCCACGCTGACCCCCGACAACATCCCCACCCACTCCATCCCCCGCCACGCCCTCTCCCCTCTCACCGTCTCGTAGTCGCGCAGGGCGGCCTTGAACTTGCCCAGGGCCATGTTGCTGGCCGCTCGCCGGTAGTAGCCCTTGACGTACTTGGCGTCCAGCTGGACGGCGCGCGTGGCGTCGGCCAGGGCGTAGCCGTAGCACTCGGTGCGCAGGTAGGCCAGGCTGCGGTTGCCATAGTAGATGGCGTTGGTGGGGTTCAGCTCGATGGCGCTGCTGTAGAACTTCACCGCGTTCTCGTAGTCCTTCCCTGAGCGGGGGGGAGGGGGGACCCCAAAGCAGGGGGTCAGGGTGTGGATGGAGGGTGACCAGATGCCAAAGGACGGAGGTGATCAGACCCTAAAGGTCTGGGAGGGATCAGACCCCAAAGGCCTGGGAGGGATCAGACCCTAAAGGCCGGGAGTGACCAGACCACAAAGGCCTGAGAGTGACCAGATCCTAAAGGCTGGAGGTGACCAGACCCCAAAGGCCGGAGGTGACCAGACCCCAAAGGCCTGAAAGTGACCAGACCCTAAAGGCTGGAGGTGACCAGACCACAAAGGCCTGGGAGTGACCACACCCCAAAGGCCTGGGAGGGATCAGACCCCAAAGGCCTGGGAGTGACCAGATCCCAAAGGCCTGGGAGGGATCAGACCCCAAAGGCCTGGGAGTGACCAGACCTCAAAGGCCTGGGAGTGACCAGACCCCAAAGGCCTGAGAGTGACCACACCCCAAAGGCCTGGGAGTGACCAGACCCCAAAGGCTGGGGGTGACCAGACCCCAAAGGCTGGGGGTGACCAGACCCCAAAGGCCAGCGGTGACCAGATGCCAAAGGCCTGGAAGTGACCAGATCCCAAAGGCTGGGGGTGACCAGACCCCAAAGGCCAGGGGTGACAAGACCCCAAAGGCCTGGGGGTGACCAGACCCCAAAGGCCTGGGGGTGACCACACCCCAAAGGCCGGCGGTGACCAGACCCCAAAGGCCGGGAGTGACCAGACCCCAAAGGCCTGGGAGTGACCAGACCCTAAAGGCTGGAGGTGACCAGACCCTAAAGGCCTGGGAGTGACCAGACCCCAAAGGCCTGGGAGGGATCAGACCCCAAAGGCCGGGGGTGATCAGACCCTAAAGGCCTGGGGGTGACCAGACCCCAAAGGCCGGGGGTGACCAGACCCCACTGCCCCCCCCATAGCTCCCTATCTGGCAGCCCATACTGCACCTATAGGTCCCCATATGGCAGCCCTCATTGCCTGCCACTACCCCCTATAGATCCCTATCTGGCAGCCCCATCTGCCCCCTATAGATCCCTATCTGGCAGCTGCCATTGATCCCTATAGATCCCTATAGGGCAGCCCCCGTTGCCCCCTATAGATCCCTATAGGGCAGCCCCCACTGCCCCCTATAGCTCCCTATCTGGCAGCCCCCATTGCCCCTATAGATCCCTATAGGGCAGCCCCCGTTGCCCCCTATAGATCCCTATAGGGCAGCCCCCACTGCCCCCTATAGATCCCTATCTGGCAGCCCCCAGTGCCCCTATAGATCCCTATATGGCAGCTGCCATTGATCCCCTATAGATCCCCATCTGGCAGCCCCCACTGCCCCCTATAGATCCCTATCTGGCAGCCCCCACTGCCTCCTATAGATCCCCATATGGCAGCCCCCACTGCCCCCGATAGATCCCTATATGGCAGCCCCCACTGCCCCCTATAGATCCCCATCTGGCAGACCCACTGCCCCCTATAGATCCCCATCTGGCAGCCCTCAGTGCCCCCTATAGATCCCTATCTGGCAGCCCCCCACTGCCCCCTATAGATCCCCATCTGGCAGACCCACTGCCCCCTATAGATCCCCATATGGCAGCCCTCAGTGCCCCCTATAGATCCCTATCTGGCAGCCCCCCATTGCCCCCTATAGATCCCCATCTGGCAGCCCCCACTGCCCCCTATAGATCCCCATCTGGCAGCCCCCGTTGCCCCCTATAGATCCCTATCTCGCAGCCCCCATTGCCCCCTATAGATCCCCATATGGCAGCCCACAGTACCCCCTATAGATCGCCATCTGGCAGCCGCCATTGCCCCCTATAGATCCCTATAGGGCAGCCCCCGTTGCCCCCTATAGATCCCCATCTGGCAGCCCCCATTGCCCCATATAGCTCCCTATCTGGCAGCTCATACTGCTCCTATAGATCCCTATGTGGCAGCCCTCAGTGCCCCCCATAGATCCCCATCTGGCAGCTCCCATTGCCCCCTATAGATCCCTATCTGGCAGCCGCCATTGCCCCCTATAGATCCCTATCTGGCTTCTCCCATTGCCCCCTATAGATTCCTATCTGACAGCCCCCACTGCCCCCTATAGGTTCCTATGTGGCAGCCCCCGTTGCCCCCTTTAGATCCCCATGTGGCACCCCTCAGTGCCCCCTATAGATCCCCATCTGGCAGCCCCCATTGCCCACTATAGATCCCTATCTGGCAGCCCCCATTGCCCCCGATAGATCCCTATCTGGCAGCCCTCAGTGCCCCCTATAGATCCCCATCTGGCAGCCCCCATTGCCCACTATAGATCCCTATCTGGCATCCCCCATTGCCCCCTATAGATCCCCATCTGGCAGCTCCCGTTACCCCCGATAGATCCCTATCTGGCATCCCCCATTGCCCCCATAGATCCCCATCTGGCAGCCCCCACTGCCCCCCATAGATCCCTGTCTGGCAGCCCCCACTGCCCCCCATAGATCCCTATCTGGCAGCCCTCAGTGCCCCCTATAGATCCCTATCTGGCAGCCCCTGTTACGCCCCGTTATTCCCCGTGGCTCCCAATCTGGCAGCCTCCGTAACCGCCCATTGACCCCCATGGCTCCCAATCTGGCAGACCCGTTATTCCCCGTTCCCCGCTGTGGCTCACTATCTGGCAGCCTCCATTACCCTCTATGGATCCCTATCTGGCAGCTCCTTTACCCCGCATTGCCCTCAGCGGCTCCCTATCTGGCAGCCCCCATTACGCCCAGTGGCTCCCTATCTGGCAGCCCTCGTTCCCACCCGTTCCTCGCCGCGGCTCCCTCTCCCGCAGCCCCCGTTGCCCGCCGATACCTTTGAAGAACTCGTTCGCGCGGGCCTTGAGCGCCTCGGCCCGTTCGAGCTCGGCGGGGCTCGGGGGCCGCCCGGGGCCGGCGCCGCCACCGCTCCCCGCCCGCTCTCCCTCCGCCATGGCCGGGCCGCAAAGCGCCGCCGCCGCCGCCGGCCGCGGCCGCCAACCGCCGCTGTCGCAAAGACGAGGTGGAAGGGGGGGAGCGGTGTCGTAAACGGAGGGCGAGCGGAGCGGCCGCAGGTCGCCGTGTCCCCCCCCCGGTGTCCCCCCGGTGTCCCCCCGGTGTCCCCCGGTGTCCCCAAGTGTCCCCCGGTGTCCTCATCACCCCTCGTGTCCCCAAGTGTACCCCGATGTCCCCCGGTGTCCCCATCACCCCTCGTGTCCCCCCGTGTCCCCTCGTGTCTCCCCGTATCCCCCGGTGTCCCCTCGTGTCCCTAAGTGTCCCCCCGGTGTCCCCATCACCCCCGGTGTCCTCCCGTGTCCCCTCGTGTCCCCATCACCCCCCGTGTCCCCTCGTGTCCCCCCGGTGTCCTCATCACCCCCCGTGTCCCCTCGTGTCCCCATCACCCCCCGTGTCCCCTCGTGTCCCCCCGGTGTCCTCATCACCCCTCGTGTCCCCAAGTGTCCCCTCAGTGTCCCCCCGTGTCCCCCGGTGTCCCCCGATGTCCCCCCGGTGTTCCCATCACCCTTCGTGTCCCCCCGTGTCCCCAAGTGTCCCCCCGGTGTCCCCATCACTCCCGGTGTCCCCTCATGTCCCCCCATGTCCCCAAGTGTCCCCCGGTGTCCCCTCGTGTCCCCCGGTGTCCTCATCACCCCTCGTGTCCCCAAGTGTCCCCTCAGTGTCCCCCCGTGTCCCCCGGTGTCCCCCGATGTCCCCCGGTGTCCCCATCACCCCCCGTGTCCCCAAGTGTCCCCCGGTGTCCTCATCAGCCCTCGTGTCCCCCGGTGTCCCCCCGTGTCCCCAAGTGTCCCCCCGGTGTCCCCATCACTCCCGGTGTCCCCTCATGTCCCCCTCAGTGTCCCCAAGTGTCCCCCGGTGTCCCCCGGTGTCCCCTCGTGTCCCCCGTGTCCCCCGGTGTCCCCCGATGTCCCCCCGGTGTCCCCATCACCCCTCGTGTCCCCCGGTGTCCCCAAGCGTCCCCCCGTGTCCCCAAGTGTCCCCCCGGTGTCCTCATCACCCCTCGTGTCCCCCGGTGTCCCCCCGTGTCCCCAAGTGTCCCCCGGTGTCCCCCGATGTCCCCCCGGTGTCCTCATCACCCCTCGTGTCCCCAAGTGTCCCCTCAGTGTCCCCCCGTGTCCCCCGGTGTCCCCCCATCACCCCCCGTGTCCCCTCGTGTCCCCCCGTGTCCCCTGGTGTCCCCAAGTGTCCCCCCGTATCACCCGGTGTCCCCTCGTCTCCCCAAGTGTCCCCATCACCCCAAGTGTCCCCTCGTGTCCCCAAGTGTCCCCCGGTGTCCCCATCACCCCCGGTGTCCCCCCGTGTCCCCCCGTGTCCCCCGGTGTCCCCAAGTGTCCCCCGGTGTCCCCCGATGTCCCCTCGTGTCCCCATCACCCCCCGTGTCCCCTCGTGTCCCCCCGTGTCCCTCCGTGTCCCCATCACCCCCCGTGTCCCCTCCCTGTCCCCCGGTTGTCCCCCCAGTGTCCCCCGATGTCCCCCGGTGTCCCCAATGTCCCCTCATGTCCCCCCGTGTCCCCCCGTGTCCCCCGGTGTCCCCAAGTGTCCCCCCGGTGTCCTCATCACCCCTCGTGTCCCCCGATGTCCCCCGGTGTCCCCATCACTCCCGGTGTCCCCTCGTGTCCCCCGATGTCCCCTCGTGTCCCCATCACCCCTCGTGTCCCCCGGTGTCCCCCCGGTGTCCTCATCACCCCCGGTGTCCCCCCGTGTCCCCCGGTGTCCCCTCGTGTCCCCCCTGTCCCCCAGTGTCCCCATCACCCCCAGTGTCCCCTCGTGTCCCCCCTGTCCCCCAGTGTCCCCATCATCCCCGGTGTCCCCTCGTGTCCCCCCGGTGTCCCCATCACCCCCCGGTGTCCCCCAGTTGTCCCCATCCCCCCCCCGGTGTCCCCAGTGTCCCCCCAATGTCCCCCCCCCCAATCACAGCCGGAGCCCGCGGTGGCTTCTGAGCGATTTTATGGGGGTGGGCACAGCACGGGGGGGGGGAGGGGATATGGGGAGGGGGGGAGGGGCGTGCGACAGCCGGGGGAGGGGGGGGGGGTCGTACAGGACCCCCCCCAAAGCAGCGGGGTGGGGGAGGGGAAGGGGGGAGGGGGTGTGCGTGTGGGTCCCAGCGGCTCCGGGGGGGGGGGAATTTTTTGGGGGGGGGGGGGAGGTCTCAGGGGGCTCTTGGGGGAGGGGTGGTCCCGGATTTGGGGAGGGGGGGGGGGGGCGTTTCCAGCCCAGCACCGAGTGGGGGGAGGGGTCCCCAGCACCAAATTGGGGGGAGTTGGGACCCCCCCCCCCCTCAAGCACCAAAAAAAAAGGGAGGGGGGGGATGGGCTGAGGTAGGAGGAGGGGGGGGGGCATCCCCAAAAAGTGGGGGGGGGGGGGGGGAGGGGAGTGTCCTAAATTGGGGGAGGGGGGGGGAATAAAAGGGGAGGGGGGGGTCAGGTCATGGCTTTTGGTGCAGCCCCCCCCCCCCAAAGATGTGGATTTGGGGAGGGGGGGGTCGCCCCCTCCCCCAATTTTGGGGTTCCCATCCGAGGGGGGGGGGGGTCGTTGCTGGTTTTTTTTTTTTTGGGGGGGGTGGGGAGGGGGGGTCCTTCCCAGCGTGCCCCCCCCCTCCCTCAGTTGCTCTCCTCGAGGTTTTGGGGGGACCCTCAGGGGGGGGGCGCGGGGGGGCCCCCGGAAGGGTCAGACCATCAGCCAGCAGCGCTGGGGGGGGGCACAGAAATTATTGGGGTGTCCCCCCCCCCCACAACCACCCATTTTGGGGGGGGTCCTTCCATTTCCCCCCCTTAAATTTGGGCCCCCCCCCCTCCCGGTTATTGGGTGCTTCCTATTTTTGCCCCCCCCCCCCAATTTTGGGGTCTCCCCAGCTCCCCCCCCCGCCCATTTTTGGCTCAAAACGCCCCCCCCCTTTATCAAGGACACCCCCCCCTCCCCGATTTTGGGACCCTCTCACTATGGGGGTCCCCCCAATTTTTGGGGTGCCCCCCTCCCATTTTTGGGGTGTCCTCCCCCGTTTTTGGGGTGTCCCCCTCCCATTTTTGGGGTGTCCTCCCCCGTTTTTGGGGTGTCCCCCTCCCATTTTTGGGGTGTCCCCCTCCCATTTTTGGGGTGTCCTCCCCCGATTTTGGGGTGTCCCCCTCCCATTTTTGGGGTGTCCCCCTCCCATTTTTGGGGTGTCCTCCCCCAATTTTGGGGTGTCCCCCTCCCATTTTTGGGGTCCCCCCCCCCCTCCTCTCACCGAGGGGCTGCTCCTGCCCCAGGGGGGGGCTCAGTCCTGGGGGGTCCCCACTCAGCAGCAGCCCCTGGTGGGGACACGGCGTGGGGGGGGGGGGGGAGGGGAGAGGGGGGGAGGTGACAAATGGGGACAGGACACGCTGCCCCCCCTCCCCCCCACCCCCGGGTGTGTCCCTGTGTCACCCCCCTCCCCCCAAATCCCTGTGCCCACCCCCACCCTGCCCCCCCCGATGTCCCCTGTGTCCCCCCCCACCCCCCCGTGACCTCACGTCCTGTCCCCCCAAACCCTCCCAGTGTCCCGCCAGTGTCCCGCCAGTGTCCCCCAATGTCCCCCCACTGTCCCCCCCCGTGTCCCCCCGATGTCCGCCCGAGGTCCCCCCCAATGTCCCCTCAGTGTCCCCTCAATGTCCCCCCAATGTCCTCCCCAATGTCCCCCCCAGTGTCCCCCCAATGTCCCCCCGATGTCCCCTCAAGTATCCCCCCAATGTCCCCCCCAACGTCCCCTCTATGTCCCCCCAATGTCCCCCCAATGACCCCCGATGTCCCCCAGTGTCCCCCCAATGTCCTCCTCAATGTCCCCCCCCATCCCCTCGATGTCCCCCCAGTGTCCCCCCAATATCCCCCCGATGTCCCCCAATGTTCCCTCCCCCATCCCCCCGATGTCCCCTCAATGTCCCCCAATGTCCCCTCAGTGTCCCCCCAATGTCCCCCCAATGTCCTCCTCAATGTCACCCCCAGTGTCCCCTCGATGTCCCCCCAATGTCCCCCCAATATCCCCCTGGGTATCCCCCCAATGTCCCCCCCAACGTCCCCTCTATGTCCCCCTCAATGTCCCCCCGATGTCCCCTCCCCCCGTGTCCCCCCGATCTTCCCACCAAGTCCCCCGATGTCTCCCCAATGTCCCCCCATGTCCCCCCCAGTGTCCCCCCATGTCCCCTCAATGTCCCCCAATGTCCCCTCGATGTCCCCTCGATGTCCCCTCGATGTCCCCTCCCCTCAGTGTCCCCTCGATGTCCCTCAATGTCCCCCCAATGTCCCCTCCCCCATCCCCCCAATGTCCCCCCAGTGTCCCCCCAATGTCCGCCCGAGTATCCCCCCAATGTCCCCTCGATGTCCCCCAATGTCCCCTCCCCCCGTCCCCCCGATGTCCCCCCGATGTCCCCCTCAATGTCCTCCCCAGTGTCCCTGCAATGTCCCCCCCAAGTCCACCGATGTCCCCCAATGTCCCCCCAATGTCCCCTCGATGTCCCCCCCATGTCCCCCCCAATGTCCCCCCCGATGTCCCCCCAAATGTCCCCCAGTGTCCCCCCCAGTGTCCCCCCCAATGTCCCCCCCAATGTCCCCCCAATGTCCCCCAATGTTCCCACAACGTCCCCTCCCCCATCCCCCCGATGTCCCCCCAGTGTCCCCCCGATGTCCCCCCAATGTCCGCCCGAGTATCCCCCTGATGTCCCCCCCGTGTCCCCCCGATGTCCCCCCAATGTCCTCCTCAATGTCACCCCCAGTGTCCCCTCGATGTCCCCCCACCGTCCCCTCTATGTCCCCCCCACGTCCCCCCCATGTCCCACCCAATGTCCCCCCAATGTCCCCCCGAAGTCCCCTCCCCCCATTTCCCCTCGATGTCCCCCAATGTCCCCCAGTGTCCCCCCCAAATGTCCCCCAATGTCCCCCCCAATGTCCCCCCAAATGTCCCCCCAATGTCCCCTCAATGTCCCCCCCGATGTCCCCCCAATGTCCCCCCGTACCAGCCCGAGGGGGGGCAGCAATTGGGGGTCCAGCTCGGGGCGTTTCAGGGGGGCCCCGGGGTCCTCCTCGCTCGGCTCCCGCGGCCTGGGGAACGCGTCAGGCCACGCCCACGGCCACGCCCAAACAGGCCACGCCCACGACCACACCCCAAACATGACCACACCCAGCCAGGCCACGCCCACAACCCCATAGCCACGCCCACAACATGACCACACCCTCCCAGGCCACGCCCACAACCCCATAGCCACACCCACAACCACGCCCCAAACATGACCACACCCAGCCAGGCCACGCCCACAGCCCCATAGCCACACCCACAACCACACCCCCAACATGACCACACCCTCCCAGGCCACACCCAGAACCCCATAGCCACGCCCACAACATGACCCCACCCTCCCAGACCATGCCCACAACCCCATAGCCACGCCCACAACATAACCACACCCTCCCAGGCCACGCCCACGCCCCAACATGACCACACCCACCCAGGCCACGCCCACAACCCCACAGCCACACCCACAAACACACCCCCAACACGACCACACCCTCCCAGGCCACGCCCACAAACCAAATAGCCACGCCCCAACACGGCCACACCCTCCCAGGCCACTCCCAAAAACAAAATAGCCATGACCACCCCCCAATAAAGGCCACACCCTCGCAGGCCACGCCCACAGCCCCATAGCCACACCCACAACCCCATAGCCACGTCCACTACCCCAACACGCCCACACCCTCCCAGGCCACGCCCACAAACCGAATAGCCACGCCCACCACCCCATAGCCACGCCCACCACCACACTCCCCAACACGCCCACACCCACCCAGGCCACGCCCCCACCCCCAAAAGGCCACGCCCCCAATGCAATTCCCTCCAAACCACGCCCCCTTGGGGGCCACACCCACAAGCCACGCCCACCACCCCCACCCACCCAGCCACGCCCCATTCCGACCACGCCCTCCCAGACCCCGCCCACCACCCCACCCCCCCATCCCTCCAACCCCGCCCACCTCTTCCGAGCGGGGCGTGGCCGAGGGGCGTGGCCGAGGGCGGGGTCGCTGCCCCAGCGCGGGAGGGCGTGGCCAGGCCGGGAGGGGGCGGGGCCTCGGCCAGGGAAGCTGCGGGCGCGGGGCCTTGGGGGCGTGGCCTCGGCTTTGGGGGCGGGGCCTGTGGGGTGCAGGCCACGCCCCCTGTGCGGCTCGGCCCCGCCCAGCTGGAAGTCGCCGTCCATGGGGATGTAGGGGGCCAGCATGGCCAGGTCCAGCGGGGACGTCTGCGGGCATTCGGGGCGGTTTGGGGGCTGCACCCACTTATGGGGCTGGGAATTGGGGGGAATCCCACTTATGGGGCTGGGGTTTGGGGGCTGCACCCATTTATGGGGCTGGGATTTGGGGGCTGCACCCACTTATGGGGCGGGGATTTGGGGTGGGGTCGCATTTATGGGGCTGGGGTTTGGGGTCTGCACCCACTTATGGGGCTGGGGTTTGGGGGCTGCACCCACTTATGGGGCTGGGGTTTGGGGGGGGGTCCCATTTATGGGGCTGGGATTTGGGGTCTGCACCCATTTATGGGGCGGGGATTTGGGGTGGGGGTCCCATTTATGGGGCTGGGGTTTGGGGTCTGCACCCACTTATGGGGCTGGGAATTGGGGGGGGTCCCATTTATGGGGCTGGGGTTTGGGGTCTGCACCCACTTATGGGGCTGGGCTTTGGGGTGGGGGTCCCATTTATGGGGCTGGGGTTTGGGGTCTGCACCCATTTATGGGGCTGGGATTTGGGGGGAATCCCACTTATGGGGCTGGGAATTGGGGTGGGGTCCCATTTATGGGGCGGTGGTTTGGGGTGGGGTCCCATTTATGGGGCTGGGGTTTGGGGTCTGCACCCACTTATGGGGCTGGGGTTTGGGGGCTGCACCCACTTATGGGGCTGGGAATTGGAGTGGGGTCCCATTTATGGGGCTGGGGTTTGGGGTCTGCACCCACTTATGGGGCTGGGGTTTGGGGGCTGCACCCACTTATGGGGCTGGGAATTGGGGGGGGATCCCATTTATGGGGCTGGGATTTGGGGTCTGCACCCACTTATGGGGCTGGGATTTGGGGTCTGCACCCAGTCATGGGGCGGGGATTTGGGGTGGGGTCCCATTTATGGGGCGGGGATTTGGGGTGGGGTCCCATTTATGGGGCTGGGGTTTGGGGTCTGCACCCACTTATGGGCTGGGATTTGGGGTCTGCACCCACTTATGGGGCTGGGATTTGGGGTCTGCACCCAGTCATGGGGCGGGGATTTGGGGGTGGGGTCCCATTTATGGGGCTGGGATTTGGGGGCTGCACCCACTTATGGGGCTGGGGTTTGGGGGCTGCACCCACTTATGGGGCTGGGGTTTGGGGTGGGGTCCCATTTATGGGGCTGGGATTTGGGGTGGGGTCCCATTTATGGGGCTGGGGTTTGGGGTCTGCACCCACTTATGGGGCTGGGAATTAAGGGGGGGTCCCACTTATGGGGCTGGGATTTGGGGGCTGCACCCACTTATGGGGCTGGGAATTGGGGGGAATCCCACTTATGGGGCTGGGGTTTGGGGGCTGCACCCATTTATGGGGCTGGGATTTGGGGGCTGCACCCACTTATGGGGCTGGGGTTTGGGGTGGGGTCCCATTTATGGGGCTGGGGTTTGGGGCCCCTCCCATTTATGGGGCTGGGGTTTGGGGTCTGCACCCACTTATGGGGCTGGGATTTGGGGTGGGGTCCCATTTATGGGGCTGGGATTTGGGCTGGGGTCCCATTTATGGGGCTGGGGTTTGGGGTCTGCACCCACTTATGGGGCTGGGGTTTGGGGGGGGGTCCCATTTATGGGGCTGGGGTTTGGGCTGGGGTCCCATTTATGGGGCTGGGGTTTGGGGCCCCTCCCATTTATGGGGCTGGGATTTGGGGGGGGGTCTCAGGGGGGTCCCCACCCCCCCCCTTACCTGCAGGGCGCTGCCGGGGGCCGCGGCTCCCCCCAAAAATCTTCTGCACCTGCACCCCCAGTTTGTCCCCGGGGGGCTGGGGGGGCACAGCCATGGACCCCCAGCGCCCCCCCAGAGCCCCCCAAAACCCCCAGACCCCCCCAGAGCCCCCCAAAACCCCCAGACCCCCCCCAGCTTTACCAGCACCCCCCAGACCCCAAAGACCCCCAGACCCCTCCCAACCCTGCCAGAACCCCCCCAGACCCCAAAGAACCCCCCCAAACCTTTCCAAGACCCCCCCAGAACCCCCCCAAAACCCACCAGAGACCCCCCAGAACCCCCCCCAAAAACCCCACAGAACCCCCCCAAGACCACCCAGAACAACCCCAAAACCCCCCCAGACCCCAAAGACCCCCACAAACCTTTCCAAGACCCCCCAAAATCCACCAGAGACCCCCCCAGAACCCCCCCAAGACCACCCAGAACAACCCCAAAACCCCCCAGACCCCAAAACCTTTCCAAGACCCCCCAGAACCCCCCAAAAACCCCCCAGAACCCCCCCAAAAACCCCCAGAACCCCACCAGACCCCCCAGAACCCCCGCAAGACCCCCCAGAACCCCCCCAAAAACCCCCCCAGACCCCAAAGACCCCCCCCAAACCTTTCCAAGACCCCCCCAGAACCCTCCCAAAAACCCCCCCAGACCCCAAAGAACCCCCCCAAACCTTTCCAAGACCCCCCAGAACCCCCCCAAAACCCACCAGAGACCCCACAGAAACCCCCAAGACCCCCCAGAACCCCCCCAAAAACCCCCCCAGACCCCAAAGACCCCCCCAAAACCTTTCCAAGACTCCCCCAGAACCCCCCCAAAAACCCCCCAGAACCCACCAGAGACCCCCCCCAGAACCCCCCCAAGACCCCCCAGAAGCCCCCCAAAACCCCCCCAGACCCCAAAGACCCCCACAAACCTTTCCAAGACCCCCCAAAATCCACCAGAGACCCCCCCAGAACCCCCCCAAGACCACCCAGAACAACCCAAAACCCCCCAGACCCCAAAACCTTTCCAAGACCCCCCAGAACCCCCCAAAAACCCCCCAGAACCCCCCCAAAACCCCCCAGAACCCCACCAGACCCCCCAGAACCCCCGCAAGACCCCCAGAACCCCCCAAAACCCCCCCAGACCCCAAAGACCCCCACAAACCTTTCCAAGACTCCCCCAGAACCCCCCAAAAAACCCCCCAGAACCCCCCCAAAAACCCCCCAGAACCCACCAGAGACCCCCCCAGAACCCCCCCAAGACCACCCAGAACAACCCCAAAACCCCCCAGACCCCAAAACCTTTCCAAGACCCCCCCAGAACCCCCCCAAAACCCACCAGAGACCCCCCAGAACCCCCCAAAACCCCCCAAAAACCCCACAGAACCCCCCCAAGACCCCCCCAGAACCCTCCCAAAACCCCCCCCAGACCCCAAAGACCCCCACAAACCTTTCCAAGACCCCCCAGAACCCCCCAAAAACCCCCCCAGACCCCAAAGAACCCCCCCAAACCTTTCCAAGACCCCCAGAACCCCCCCAAAACCCACCAGAGACCCCCCAGAACCCCCCCAAAACCCCCCAAAAACCCCACAGAACCCCCCCAAGACCCCCCCAGAACCCTCCCAAAAACCCCCCAGACCCCAAAGACCCCCACAAACCTTTCCAAGACCCCCCAGAACCCCCCAAAAACCCCCCCAGACCCCAAAGACCCCCCCAAACCTTTCCAAGACCCCTCCAGAACCCCCCCAAAACCCACCAGAGACCCCCCAGAACCCTCCCAAGACCCCCCAGAACCCCCCCAAAACCCCCCAAAAACCCTCCCAGACCCCAAAGACCCCCCCAAACCTTTCCAAGACCCCTCCAGAACCCTCCCCAAAACCCCCCAGACCCCAAAGAACCCCCCCCAAACCTTTCCAAGACCCCCCCAGAACCCCCCAAAACCCACCAGAGACCCCCCAGAACCCCCCCAAAACCCCCCAAAAACCCCACAGAACCCCCCCAAGACCCCCAGAACCCCCCAAAAACCCCCCTAGACCCCAAAGACCCCCCAAACCTTTCCAAGACCCCCCAGAACCCTCCCCAAAACCCCCCAGACCCAAAGAACCCCCCCAAAACCTTTCCAAGACCCCCCCAGAACCCCCCCAAAACCCACCAGAGACCCCCCAGAACCCCCCCAAAACCCCCCAAAAACCCCACAGAACTCCCCCAAGACCCCCCAGAACCCTCCCAAAACCCCCCCCAGACCCCAAAGACCCCCCCAAACCTTTCCAAGACCCCCCCAGAACCCCCCAAAAACCCCCCCAGACCCCAAAGACCCCCCCAAACCTTTTCAAGACCCCCCCCAGAACCCCCCAAAACCCACCAGAGACCCCCCAGAACCCCCCCAAAACCCCCCAAAAACCCCACAGAACCCCCCAAGACCCCCCAGAACCCCCCCCAAAAACCCCCCCCAGACCCCAAAAACCCCCCCACACCTTTCCAAGACCCCTCCAGAACCCCTCCAAAACCCCCCCAAAAAAACCCCCAGACCCCAAAAAACCCCCCAAAATTTTGGGGAGGACCCTCCCCCCCCCCCCACTAACCGGGGAGGGGCTGCGGGGGCGGCGCGGGGGGGGCGCCGGGGGGGGGGTCGAAGATGGGGGCGAGGAGCCGGACGAGTTCGGGGGAGCAGAAGCGCCGGGGGTCCCTCTGCAGAGCGGCCTCGGGGACATTCGAGGGGCGCACGAAGGCCAGGACCCCCGGGACCCCCACACCTGGGGGGGATGAGAGAGTGAGACCCCCGGAAAAAGCCCCAAAATCACCCCAAAATTACCCCCAAAACGCCACCAAAACCACTCCGGGAACACTGGGAAAAAAAAAAAAACCAAAATCACCCCAAAACCGCTCTGGGACAACTGGAAAAAATCCCAAAATCACCACAAAAAAACCCCCCAAAACCACTCAGGGACAACTGGAAAAAAAAAAACCAAAATCACCCCAAAACCACTCTGGGACCACCAGGAAAAAATCCCAAAATTACCACCAAAAAACCCCCAAAACGCCCCCAAAACTACTCCGGGAACACTGGAAAAAAAAAACAAACCAAAATCACCCCAAAACCACTCCGGGACCACCAGGAAAAAATCCCAAAATCACCACAAAAAAAACCCCAAAAACGCCCCCAAAACTACTCCGGGAACACTGGGAAAAAAAAACCCCAAAACCGCTCTGGGACCACCAGGAAAAAATCCCAAAATCACCACAAAAAAACCCCAAAACGCCCCCAAAACCACTCAGGGACAACTGGAAAAAAAAACCCCAAATCACCCCAAAACCGCTCTGGGACAACTGGAAAAAATCCCAAAATCACCACAAAAAAACCCCCCAAAACCACTCAGGGACAACTGGAAAAAAAAAAACCAAAATCACCCCAAAACCACTCTGGGACCACCAGGAAAAAATCCCAAAATCACCACAAAAAAAACCCCAAAACGCCCCCAAAACCACTCCGGGAACACTGGAAAAAAAACCCCAAATCACCTCAAGAACGCCCCCAAAACCACTCTGGGACCACCAGGAAAAAACCCCAAAATCACCCCAAAACCACTCCGGAACCACTGGAAAAAAAACCCCAAAATCACCCCAAAACCACTCCAGGACCCCCAGAAAAACCCCAAAATCATCCCAAAAGCGCCCCAAAAGCGCCCACAAAACCACTTCAGGACCACTGGAAAAAAAAAACCCAAAATCACCCCAAAACCACTCCAGGACCACCCGAAAAAAAAAACCAAAATCACTCCAAAAACGCCCCCAAAACCACTCCGGGAACACTGGAAAAAAAACCCCAAATCACCTCAAGAACGCCCCCAAAACCACTCTGGGACCACCAGGAAAAAAAACCCAAAATCACCCCAAAACCACTCCAGGACCCACTGGAAAAAAACCCCAAAATCACCCCAAAACCCCTCCGGAACCACTGGAAAAAAAAAACCCAAAATCACCCCAAAACCACTCCAGGACCCCCAGAAAAACCCCAAAATCACCCCAAAAGCGCCCCAAAAGCGCCACCAAAACCAATCCGGGACCACTGGAAAAAAACCCAAAATCACCCCAAAACCACTCCAGGACCACCAGGAAAAAAAACCCTAAAATCACCCCAAAAATGCCCCCAAAACCAATCCGGGACCAAGGGAGAAAAAACCCAAAATCACCCCAAAAACGCCCCCAAAACCACTCTGGGACCACCGGAAAAACCCCAAAATCACCCCAAAAACGCCCCCAAAACCACTCCGGGACCCCCGGAAAAACCCCAAAATCACCCCAAAACCACTCCGGGACCCCCAGAAAAACCCCCAAATCACCCCAAAACCACTCCGGGACCACCGGAAAAAAACCAAAATCACCCCAAAAACGCCCCCCAAACCACTCCAGGACCACCGGAAAAAACCCAAAATCACCCCAAAAACGCCCCCAAAACCACCAGGAAAAAAAAACCCAAAATCACCCCAAAACCACTCCAGGACCACCCGAAAAAAAAACCCCAAATCACCCCAAAATCACCCCCAAAACCACTCTGAGACCACCAGGAAAAAAAACCCCAAAACCACCCCAAAACCACTCTGGGACCCCCGGAAAAACCCAAAAATCACCCCAAAATCACCCCCAAACCACTCCGAGACCACCAGGAAAAAAACCCCAAAACCACCCCAAAACCACTCCAGGACCCCCGGAAAAACCCCAAAATCACCCCAAAAACGCCCCCAAAACCACTCCAGGACCACCGGAAAAACCCCAAAATCACCCCAAAAACGCCACCAAAACCAATCCGGGACCACCCGAAAAAACCCCCAAATCACCCCAAAACCACTCCAGGACCACCGGAAAAACCCCAAAATCACCCCAAAAACGCCACCAAAACCAATCCGGGACCACCCGAAAAAACCCCCAAATCACCCCAAAACCACTCCGGGACCACCGGAAAAAAACCAAAATCACCCCAAAAACGCCCCCCAAACCACTCCAGGACCACCGGAAAAAACCCAAAATCACCCCAAAAACGCCCCCAAAACCACCAGGAAAAAAAAACCCAAAATCACCCCAAAACCACTCCAGGACCACCCGAAAAAAAAACCCCAAATCACCCCAAAATCACCCCCAAACCACTCCGGGACCACCGGAAAAAAACCAAAATCACCCCAAAAACGCCCCCAAAACCACCAGGAAAAAAAAACCCCAAAACCACCCCAAAACCACTCCGGGACCCCCGGAAAAACCCCAAAATCACCCCAAAATCACCCCAAAATCACCCCAAAATCACCCCCAAACCACTCCGGGACCCCCAGGCCCCCCCACCCCTGGTGCAGACGAGCGCTTGGGACCCCCCAAAAAATCCCCAAATTCCCCAAGACCCCCCATGGGACCCCAAAATCCCCCCCCAAGCACCCCCGAACCCCCTCCCCCAGTCTCTCCCAGTCCCTCCCAGTCCCTCCCAGTCTCTCCCAGTTCCCCCACTGGTGCCCACCGAGGCTCAGGTCGAGCACGGCGTCCGGGGGGGCGTTGGAAGGGGTGGGGGGCGGGGGGCGACGCCCCCTCCCCAAATCGCGGCGCTGGGTCTGCTCCAGGGACAGCACCAGCCCGCGCTGCTCCACGCGGCTGGGGAGGGGGCGTCAGCCCGAGACCACCCCCCCCCCCAAAGGGGTTTTGGGGGTCCCCAACCCCGCCCCCCCCCCCCCACGGGGGATATTTAGGGGTGGGGTGGGATTTTGGGGAGGGGGTTCATTCCCTTCCCCCTCCCCGCGACCCCTCCTCAATGTTCTCCCCTCCCCCAGCCCGCGCTGGGTCCGTCCCCCCCCCCCCCCCCGGCTCCTCAGGCCCTGCTGAGACCCCTCAATGTCCCCTCAAAATCCCCTCTGGGACCCCCCCAGTGCCCCCTGGGACCCCCCAATGTCCCCTCAAAATCCCCTCTGGGACCCCCCCAGTGCCCCCTGGGACCCCTCAATGTCCCCTCAAAATCCCCTCTGGGACCCCCCCAGTGCCCCTTGGGACCCCCCAATGTCCCCCCTGTGCCCCCCAGTGCCCCCTGAGACCCCTCAATGTCCCCTCAAAATCCCCTCTGGGACCCCCCCAGTGCCCCCTGGGACCCCCCAATGTCCCCTCAAAATCCCCTCTGGGACCCCCCCAGTGCCCCCTGGGACACCCCCGTGCCCCCCAGTGCCCCCTGTGACCCCCCCAATGTCCCCTCAAAATCCCCTCTGGGACCCCCCCAGTGGCCCCTGGGACCCCCCAATGTCCCCCCTGTGCCCCCCAGTGCCCCCTGGGACCCCCCAGTGCCCCCTGTGACCCCCCAATGTCCCCCCCTGTGCCCCCCTGTGCCCCCTGAGACCCCTCAATGTCCCCTCAAAATCCCCTCTGGGACCCCCCCTGTGCCCCCTGGGACCCCCCAATGTCCCCCCTGTGCCCCCCTGTGCCCCCTGGGACCCCCCAGTGCCCCCCGTGCCCCCCAGTGCCCCCTGTGACCCCCCCAATGTCCCCTCAAAATCCCCTCTGGGACCCCCCCAGTGCCCCCTGGGACCCCCCAATGTCCCCCCCTGTGCCCCCCTGTGCCCCCTGTGACCCCTCAATGTCCCCTCAAAATCCCCTCTGGGACCCCCCCAGTGCCCCCTGGGACCCCCCAATGTCCCCCCTGTGCCCCCCTCGATGTCCCCCCTGTGCCCCCCTGTGCCCCCTGGGACCCCCCAGTGTCCCCTCAAAATCCCCTCTGGGACCCCCCCTGTGCCCCCTGGGACCCCCCAATGTCCCCCCTGTGCCCCCCAGTGCCCCCTGAGACCCCTCAATGTCCCCTCAAAATCCCCTCTGGGACCCCCCCTGTGCCCCCTGGGACCCCCCAATGTCCCCCCTGTGCCCCCCAGTGCCCCCTGTGCCCCCCAGTGCCCCCTGTGATCCCCCCAATGTCCCCTCAAAATCCCCTCTGGGACCCCCCCCTGTGCCCCCTGTGACCCCCCAATGTCCCCCTGTGTCCCCCTGTGCCCCCTGTGACCCCCTCAATGTCCCCCAATGTCCCCTCCCCGTGCCCCCTAGTGCCCCCTGTGACCCCTGTGACCCCCCCAATGTCCCCTCAAAATCCCCTCTGGGACCCCCCCAGTGCCCCCTGGGACCCCCCCAATGCCCCCCCACACCCCCTGTGACCCCTCAATGTCCCCCAATGTCCCCCCTGTGCCCCCTGGGACCCCCCCAATGTCCCCCCTGTGCCCCCTGTGACCCCCTGGGACCCCCCCAATGTCCCCCAATGTCCCCCCCGTGCCCCCCGTGCCCCCTGTGACCCCCCCAATGCCCCCTCAAAATCCCCTCTGGGACCCCCCCAATGTCCCCCCACACCCCTGTGACCCCCCAATGTCCCCTCCCAGTGCCCCCTGTGACCCCCTCAATGTCCCCCAATGTCCCCTCCCCGTGCCCCCCGTGCCCCCCACGCCCCCTGTGACCCCTCAATGTCCCCCCAGTGCCCCCTGTGCCCCCCCAATGTCCCCCTGTGCCCCCCAGTGCCCCCTGTGACCCCCCCAATGTCTCCCAATGTCCCCTGCCCGCGTCCCCACGCCCCCTGTGCCCCCCCCGGTGCCCCCCCCGGTGCCCCCCGGTGCCCACCTGAGCACGAAGTGCAGGCAGACGATGCCCTCGGGGGCGGCGCGACCCCCGCCCATGACGGTGGCCTGGGTCTGTGCCCACAGGAAGCCCCCGCGCTTGGCCAGGAACCGGTACTGGCTCGTCACCGCCTGGCCCTTGCTCAGCACTGCGGGGGGGGCACCCGGGGGGGGGATTTGGGGTGCTCAGGGGGGGATTTGGGGTGCCCAGGGGTGTCCCGGGGGGGATTTGGGGTGCTCAGGGGGGGATTTGGGGTGTTCAGAGGGGTTTTGAGGGGATATTGGGGTGTTCAGGGGGGATTTGGGGTGTTCAGAGGGGGATTTGGGGTGCTCAGGGGGGGATTTGGGGTGTTCAGGGGGGGATTTGGGGTGTTCAGAGGGGGATTTGGGGTGCTCAGGGGGGGATTTGGGGTGTTCAGAGGGGGATTTGGGGTGCCCAGGGGGGGATTTGGGGTGTTCAGAGGGGGATTTGGGGTGCCCAGGGGGGGATTTGGGGTGTTCAGAGGGGGATTTGGGGTGCCCAGGGGGGGATTTGGGGTGCCCAGGGGGGGATTTGGGGTGTTCAGAGGGGTTTTGAGGGGATATTGGGGTGTTCACGGGGGATTTGGGGTGTTCAGGGGGGGATTTGGGGTGCCCAGGGGTGTCCCAGGGGGGGATTTGGGGTGTTCCGGGGGGATTTGGGGTGCTCAGGGGTGTCCCAGGGGGGATTTGGGGTGTTCAGGGGGGGATTTGGGGTGCCCAGGGGGGATTTGGGGTGCTCAGGGGTGTCCTAGAGTGGATTTGGGGTGCCCAGGGGTGCCCAGGGGGGGATTTGGGGTGTTCCGGGGGGATTTGGGGTGCTCAGGGGTGTCCCAGGGGGGATTTGGGGTGTTCAGGGGGGGATTTGGGGTGATATGGGGTGTCCCGGGGGGGGATTTGGGGTGCTCAGGGGGGGATTTGGGGTGCCCAGAGGGGGATTTGGGGTGCTCAGGGGTGTCCCGGGGGGGATTTGGGGTGCCCAGGGGAGATTTGGGGTGCTCAGGGGTGTCCCAGGGGGGGATTTGGGGTGCCCAGGGGGGATTTGGGGTGCTCAGGGGTGTCCCGGGGGGGGATTTGGGGTGTTCAGGGGGGGTTTGGGGTGCCCAGGGGTGTCCCAGGGGGGGATTTGGGGTGCTCAGGGGGGGATTTGGGGTGCCCAGGGGTGTCCCGGGGGGGATTTGGGGTGCTCAGGGGGGGATTTGGGGTGCTCAGAGGGGTTTTGAGGGGATATTGGGGTGCTCAGGGGGGATTTGGGGTGTTCAGGGGGGGATTTGGGGTGTTCAGAGGGGGATTTGGGGTGCTCAGGGGGGGATTTGGGGTGTTCAGAGGGGGATTTGGGGTGCCCAGGGGGGGATTTGGGGTGTTCAGAGGGGGATTTGGGGTGCCCAGGGGGGGATTTGGGGTGTTCAGAGGGGGATTTGGGGTGCCCAGGGGGGGATTTGGGGTGCCCAGGGGGGGATTTGGGGTGTTCAGAGGGGTTTTGAGGGGATATTGGGGTGTTCACGGGGGATTTGGGGTGTTCAGGGGGGGATTTGGGGTGCCCAGGGGTGTCCCAGGGGGGGATTTGGGGTGTTCCGGGGGGATTTGGGGTGCTCAGGGGTGTCCCAGGGGGGATTTGGGGTGTTCAGGGGGGGATTTGGGGTGCCCAGGGGGGATTTGGGGTGCTCAGGGGTGTCCTAGAGTGGATTTGGGGTGCCCAGGGGTGCCCAGGGGGGGATTTGGGGTGTTCCGGGGGGATTTGGGGTGCTCAGGGGTGTCCCAGGGGGGATTTGGGGTGTTCAGGGGGGGATTTGGGGTGATATGGGGTGTCCCGGGGGGGGATTTGGGGTGCTCAGGGGGGGATTTGGGGTGCCCAGGGGGGATTTGGGGTGCTCAGGGGTGTCCCGGGGGGGGATTTGGGGTGTTCAGGGGGGGTTTGGGGTGCCCAGGGGTGTCCCAGGGGGGGATTTGGGGTGCTCAGGGGGGGATTTGGGGTGCCCAGGGGTGTCCCGGGGGGGATTTGGGGTGCTCAGGGGGGGATTTGGGGTGTTCAGAGGGGGATTTGGGGTGCTCAGGGGGGGATTTGGGGTGTTCAGAGGGGGATTTGGGGTGCGCAGGGGGGGATTTGGGGTGTTCAGAGGGGTTTTGAGGGGATATTGGGGTGTTCAGGGGGGATTTGGGGTGTTCAGAGGGGATTTGGGGTGCTCAGGGGTGTCCCGGGGGGGATTTGGGGTGCTCAGGGGGGGATTTGGGGTGTTCAGAGGGGTTTTGAGGGGATATTGGGGTGTTCAGGGGGGATTTGGGGTGTTCAGAGGGGATTTGGGGTGCTCAGGGGTGTCCCGGGGGGGATTTGGGGTGCCCAGGGGGGGATTTGGGGTGCTCAGGGGGGGATTTGGGGTGCCCAGGGGTGTCCCGGGAGGGATTTGGGGTGTTCAGGGGGGGATTTGGGGTGCCCAGGGGTGTCCCGGGGGGGATTTGGGGTGTTCAGGGGTGTCCCGGGGGGGATTTGGGGTGTTCAGGGGGGGATTTGGGGTGCTCAGGGGTGTCCCGGGGGGGATTTGGGGTGCCCAGGGGGGGATTTGGGGTGTTCAGAGGGGTTTTGAGGGGATATTGGGGTGTTCAGGGGGGATTTGGGGTGCTCAGGGGGGGATTTGGGGTGCTCAGAGGGGTTTTGAGGGGATATTGGGGTGTTCAGGGGGGATTTGGGGTGCCCAGGGGTGTCCTGGGGGGGGATTTGGGGTGTTCAGAGGGGTTTTGAGGGGATATTGGGGTGTTCAGGGGGGATTTGGGGTGTTCAGGGGGGATTTGGGGTTCCCAGGGGTGTCCCGGGGGGGATATTGGGGTTCCCAGGCAGATTTTAGGATTCCGGGGTGGATATTGGGGTTCCCAGGGGTGTCCCGGGGTGGATATTGGGGTTCCCAGGGTGGATATTGGGGTTCCCAGGGGTGTCCCGGGGTGGATATTGGGGTTCCCAGGGTGGATATTGGGGTTCCCAGGGGTGTCCCGGGGTGGATATTGGGGTGCCCAGGGTGGATATTGGGGTTCCCAGGGGTGTCCCGGGGTGGATATTGGGGTTCCCAGGCAGATTTTGGGATTCCCGACTGGATTTGAGCCTCCCCCGCGCGGATTCCGGCATTCCCGGCTAAACGTTGTAGGGGATTTTCCCGGCGGATATTTGGGATTCCCAGGTGGCTCTTTTGGGGTTTTTTTGGGGGGGGGGGGGGGGGGGGTTCCCCAGCAGATTTTGGGGGGTTCCCGGGTGGATTTTGAGGGGTTCGGGGCACTCACGGGTGTGGACGCTCCGGCTCAGGGTGTTGGAGTCGAGCGCGTGGACGAACTCGTAGAGGGAGCACCCCAAAAGCTCCTCGGGGTGGTACCCGGCCACCTCCCCAATCCTGCACCCCAAAAAGCGGCATGGGGGGCACCCCAAAACCCTCAGGGGGGCACCCCAACATCGCTCCGACCCCGCAGCCCAAAAAAAAATTATCGGATTTTGGGACAGTTCCGGGGGAGGGGTTCGGGGGGAATTTGGGATGCTGAGTTTTGGGGGGTTTTGGGGGGGGGTGATGGATTTGGGGGGTGTAGGGGGGGTTCACCATGGGGGGGTCCCGGGGTTTTGGGGGGATTTGGGGGATTTGGGGTCTGGGAGTGTGGATTTTGGGGGGATTTGGAGGATTTGGGGTGGCCGGGAGTGCCGAGTTTTGGGGGATTTTGTGGGATTTGGGGGGTGCTGGATTTGGGGGGTGTAGGGGGGGTTCACCATGGGGGGGTCCCGGGGTTTTGGGGGGATTTGGGGGATTTGGGGTCTGGGAGTGCGGATTTTGGGGGGATTTGGAGGATTTGGGGTGGCCGGGAGTGCCGAGTTTTGGGGGATTTTGTGGGATTTGGGGGGTGCTGGATTTGTGGGGTGTAGGGGGGATTTGGGGTCTGGGAGTGCGGATTTTGGGGGGATTTGGAGGATTTGGGGTGGCCGGGAGGGCCGAGTTTGGGGGGATTTTGTGGGATTTGGGGGGTGCTGGATTTGTGGGGTTTGGGGGGATTTGGGGGATTTGGGGTCTGGGAGTGTGGATTTTGGGGGGATTTGGAGGATTTGGGGTGGCCGGGAGGGCCGAGTTTGGGGGGATTTTGTGGAATTTGGGGGGTGCTGGATTTGTGGGGTGTAGGGGGGGTTCACCATGGGGGGGTCCCGGGGTTTTGGGGAGTCTGGGAGTGCGGATTTTGGGGGCATTTGGAGGATTTGGGGTGGCCGGGAGTGCCGAGTTTTGGGGGATTTTGTGGGATTTGGGGGGTGCTGGATTTGGGGGGTGTAGGGGGGATTTGGGGTCTGGGAGTGTGGATTTTGGGGGCATTTGGAGGATTTGGGGTGGCCGGGAGTGCCGAGTTTTGGGGGATTTATGGGATTCGGGGCGTGCCAGCTTTGTGGGGTGTAACAGATCCACAATGGGGTGGTCCTGGGGGGGGAATTTGGGGTGTTTGGGGGGTTTTGAGGGGAGATCTGGGGTGTTCAGGGGTGTCCCGGGGGGGGATTTGGGGTGTTCAGGGGGGATTTGGGGGCATTTGGGGTGCTCAGAGGTGTCCCGAGGGGGGATTTGGGGTGTTCAGGGGGGTTTTGAGGGGATTTGGGGTGCCCAGGGGTGTCCCGAGGGGGATTTGGGGTGTTCAGGGGGGATTTGGGGGCATTTGGGGTGCTCAGGGGTGTCCCGAGGGGGATTTGGGGTGTTCAGCGGGGTTTTGAGGGGATTTGGGGTGCCCAGGGGTGTCCCAGGGTGGATATTGGGGTGCCCAGGGGTGTCCCGGGGTGGATATTGGGGTTCCCAGGGCTGTCCCAGGGTGGATATTGGGGTTCCCAGGAGTGTCCCGGGGTGGGTATTGGGGTTCCCAGGAGTGTCCCGAGGTGGATATTGGGGTGTTCCGGGGGGATTTGGGGTTCCCAGGAGTGTCCCAGGGTGGATATTGGGGTTCCCAGAGATGTCCCGAGGTGGATATTGGGGTGCCCAGGGGTGTCCTGGGGTGGATATTGGGGTGTTCCGGGGGGATTTGGGGTGCTCAGGGGTGTCCCAGGGTGGATATTGGGGTTCCCAGGGCTGTCCCGAGGTGGATATTGGGGTTCCCAGGAGTGTCCCGGGGTGGATATTGGGGTTCCCAGGAGTGTCCCGGGGTGGATATTGGGGTTCCCAGGGGTGTCCCGGGGTGGATATTGGGGTGCTCAGGGGTGTCCCGGGGTGGATATTGGGGTTCCCAGGAGTGTCCCAGGGTGGATATTGGGGTGCTCAGGGGTGTCCCGGGGTGGATATTGGGGTTCCCAGGAGTGTCCCAGGGTGGATATTGGGGTTCCCAGGAGTGTCCCGGGGTGGATATTGGGGTTCCCAGGGCTGTCCCGAGGTGGATATTGGGGTTCCCAGGGGTGTCCCAGGGTGGATATCGGAATGCTCAGGAGTGTCCCAGGGTGGATACTGGGGTGTTCCGGGGGGATTTGGGGTTCCCAGGGCTGTGCCACGGTGGATATTGGGGTTCCCAGGAGTGTCCCGAGGGGGATATTGGGGTGTTCCGGGGGGATTTGGGGTTCCCAGGGCTGTCCCAGGGTGGATATTGGGGTTCCCAGGAGTGTCCCGAGGGGGATCCCGGTGGGTTTTTTTTTTTCCCCTCCCCCCCCCTCCCCCACCTATCGTCGCAGTAGGTGAACTTCATGTCCATGGAGTGGCGAGTGAGGACGGTGCCCGAGCCCAGCGGGGCCTCGATGGCCCCGGGGTGCGGGATGGCCTCGCAGATCAGCACCAGGCAGCGCAGGGGGGGGGTCGCCGCCCCCCGCCCCCGCGTACGTCCGCATGTGCCCCGCGCAGTGCAGAACCTTCGGGAACCGGGGGGGGTGGGGCACGGTCATGGAGGGGAGGGGGGGGTGCCCAAAAAAAAAAAAAAAAATCCCCACCTCCAAATGTCCGAGGAATCCCCGTGGAATTTATCCCGAAAATCCTCCGCCCCCCCCCGGGATCGCCCCGGAAATTTCCTGGGGATCCCCCCCGGAATCGCCCCGGAATCAGCCCTGGGATCCCTCCTGGAATGCCCAAGGAATCCCTCGGAATTTACCCCAAAATCTCACCCGGAATCACCCCGGAATCATCCCTGGGATGCCCCCCCCAAAATCCCCAAGGAATCCCTCGGAATTTACCCCAAAATCCCCCCGGGATCCTCCCGAAATTTCCTGGGGATCCCCCCCAAAATCCCCAAGGAATCCCTCGGAATTTACCCCAAAATCTCCCCCGGGATCGCCCCGAAATTTCCTGGGGATCCCCCCCGGAATCGCCCCGGAATCAGCCCTGGGATCCCTCCTGGAATGCCCAAGGAATCCCTCGGAATTTACCCCAAAATCTCCCCTGGGATCCTCCCGAAATTTCCTGGGGATCCCCTCGGAATCATCCCTGGGATCCCACCCCAAAATCCCCAAGGAATCCCTCGGAATTTACCCCAAAATCCCCGCCCGGGATCGCCCCGAAATTTCCTGGGGATCCCCCCCGGAATTGCCCCGGAATCAGCCCTGGGATCCCCCCTGGAATGCCCAAGGAATCCCTCGGAATTTACCCCAAAACCCCCCCGGGATCGCCCCGAAATTTCCTGGGGATCCCTCCCGAAATCATCCCTGGGATCCCTCCTGGAATGCCCAAGGAATCCCACGGAATTTACCCCAAAATCTCCCCTGGGATCCTCCCGAAATTTCCTGGGGATCCCCTCGGAATCATCCCTGGGATCCCCTCCCCAAATCCCCAAGGAATCCCACGGAATTTACCCCAAAATCGCCCCGGGATCGCCCCGGAATTTCTTGGGGATCCCCCCCGAAATGCTCAAGGAATCCCCCCGAATTTACCCCAAACCTCCCCCAGGATCGCCCCGAAATTTCCCGGGGATCCCCCCCGAAATCCCCAAGGAATCCCTCGGAATTTACCCCAAAATCCCCCCGGGATCGCCCCGAAACTTCCTGGGGATCCCCCCCGAAATCCCCAAGGAACTCCCCGGAATTTACCCCCAAACCCCCCAAACCCCCCCAAATGTCCCCCTAAATTTACCCCAAACCCCCCCAAATGTCCCCAAAATGTCCCCAATATCCCCCAAATGTTCCCCAATGCCCCCCCACGGCCCCCAATATCCCCCCAAATGTCCCCAAATATCCCCAAATGTCCCCCAAAGCCCCTCCAAACGTCCCCCCACGCCCCCAATGTCCCCCAAATATCCCCAAAACCCCCCAAAATCCCCCAAATGTCCCCCAATATCCCCAATGTCCCCCTAAATTTACCCCAAACCCCCCCAATGTCCCCAAAATGTCCCCAAACCCCCCCAAAATGTCCCCAAAATGTCCCCAATATCCCCCAAATGTTCCCCAATGCCCCCCACGGCCCCCAATATCCCCCCAAATGTCCCCAAATGTGCCTCAAATATCCCCAAATGTCCCCCAAAGCCCCCCCAAACGTCCCCCCACGCCCCCAATGTCCCCCAAATATCCCCCAAACCCCCCAAAATCCCCCAAATGTCCCCCAATATCCCCAATGTCCCCCTAAATTTACCCCAAACCCCCCCAATGTCCCCAAAATGTCCCCAAACCCCCCCAAATGTCCCCAAAATGTCCCCAATATCCCCCAAATGTTCCCCAATGCCCCCCCACGGCCCCCAATATCCCCCCAAATGTCCCCAAATATCCCCAAATATCCCCAAATGTCCCCCAAAGCCCCCCCAAACGTCCCCCCACGCCCCCAATGTCCCCCAAAACCCCCCAAAATCCCCCAAATGTCCCCCAATATCCCCAATGTCCCCCTAAATTTACCCCAAACCCCCCCAAATGTCCCCAAAATGTCCCCAAACCCCCCCAAAATGTCCCCAATGTCCCCCAATATCTCCCAAATGTTCCCCAATGCCCCCCCCACGGCCCCCAATATCCCCCCAAATGTCCCCAAATGTGCCCCAAATATCCCCAAATGTCCCCAAATGTCCCCCAAAGCCCCCCCAAACGTCCCCCCACGCCCCCAATGTCCCCCAAATATCCCCAAAACCCCCCAAAATCCCCCAAATGTCCCCCAATATCCCCAATGTCCCCCTAAATTTACCCCAACCCCCCCAAAATGTCCCCAATGTCCCCCAATATCTCCCAAATGTTCCCCAATGCCCCCCCACGGCCCCCAATATCCCCCCCAATGTGCCCCAAATATCCCCCCAAACGTCCCCCAAAGCCCCCCCAAACGTCTCCCCACGCCCCCAATGTCCCCCAAAATCCCCCAAAATTCCCCAAAACCCCCCAAAATCCCCCAAATGTCCCCCCCCCCCCCCCACCTTCCAGGACGCCGCTTTGAGGTTGAGGCAGCGCCCGCGCCCGGTCAGGGTGCTCTTCATGCGCAGGGAGAAGCTGCGCCCCGAGCGCTCCCCCCGCCGCCGGGGACCCCCTGGGGGGGTCGGGGAGGGGTCAGAGAGAGTCAGGGGGGTCCCAGGATTTGGGGGAGGGTCGCAGGATTTGGGGGAGGGTCGCAGGATTTGGGCGGTCCCAGAATTTGGGGGGAAATCCCAGGATTTGGGGGGTCAGGGTGCTCTTCATGCGCAGGGAGAAGCTGCGCCCCGAGCGCTCCCCCCGCCGCCGGGGACCCCCTGGGGGGGTCGGGGAGGGGTCAGAGAGAGTCAGGGGGGTCCCAGGATTTGGGGGAGGGTCGCAGGATTTGGGGGAGGGTCGCAGGATTTGGGCGGTCCCAGAATTTGGGGGGAAATCCCAGGATTTGGGGGGTCAGGGTGCTCTTCATGCGCAGGGAGAAGCTGCGCCCCGAGCGCTCCCCCCGCCGCCGGGGACCCCCTGGGGGGGTCACAGGGGGTCAGGGGGGTCCCAGGATTTGGGGAGGGGTCGCAGGATTTGGGGGGTCCCAGGATTTGGGGGGAAATCCCAGGATTGGGGGGGTCAGGGTGCTCTTCATGCGCAGGGAGAAGCTGCGCCCCGAGCGCTCCCCCCGCCGCCGGGGACCCCCTGGAGGGGTCACAGGGGGTCAGGGGGGTCCCAGGATTTGGGGGGGGGTCGCAGGATTTGGGGGGTCCCAGGATTTGGGGGGGAATCCCAGGATTTGGGGGGGTCCCAGGATTTGGGGGGAAATCCCAGGATTTGGGGGGTCAGGGTGCTCTTCATGCGCAGGGAGAAGCTGCGCCCCGAGAGCTCCCCCCGCCGCCGGGGACCCCCTGGAGGGGTCACAGGGGGTCAGGGGGGTCCCAGGATTTGGGGAGGGGTCGCAGGATTTGAGGGGGGGTCCCAGGATTTGGGGGGGGTCCCAGGATTTGGGGGGAAATCCCAGGATTTGGGGGGTCAGGGTGCTCTTCATGCGCAGGGAGAAGCTGCGCCCCGAGCGCTCCCCCCGCCGCCGGGGACCCCCTGGGGGGGTCGGGGGGGGTCAGAGAGAGTCAGGGGGGTCCCAGGATTTGGGGAGGGGTCGCAGGATTTGGGGGGAATCCCAGGATTTGGGGGGTCCCAGGATTTGGGGGGACAGGGTGCTCTTCATGCGCAGGGAGAAGCTGCGCCCCGAGCGCTCCCCCCGCCGCCGGGGACCCCCTGGGGGGGTCCCAGGGGGTCAGGGGGGGTCCCAGGATTTGGGGAGGGGTCGCAGGATTTGGGGGGTCCCAGGATTTGGGGGGAAATCCCAGGATTTGGGGGGGTCAGGGTGCTCTTCATGCGCAGGGAGAAGCTGCGCCCCGAGCGCTCCCCCCGCCGCCGGGGACCCCCTGGGGGGGTCACAGGGGGTCAGGGGGGTCCCAGGATTTGGGGAGGGGTCGCAGGATTTGGGGGGTCCCAGGATTTGGGGGGAAAATCCCAGGATTGGGGGGGGTCAGGGTGCTCTTCATGCGCAGGGAGAAGCTGCGCCCCGAGCGCTCCCCCCGCCGCCGGGGACCCCCTGGAGGGGTCACAGGGGGTCAGGGGGGGTCCCAGGATTTGGGGGGGGGGTCGCAGGATTTGGGGGGGTCCCAGGATTTGGGGGGGAATCCCAGGATTTGGGGGGTCCCAGGATTTGGGGGGAAATCCCAGGATTTGGGGGGTCAGGGTGCTCTTCATGCGCAGGGAGAAGCTGCGCCCCGAGAGCTCCCCCCGCCGCCGGGGACCCCCTGGAGGGGTCACAGGGGGTCAGGGGGGGTCCCAGGATTTGGGGAGGGGTCGCAGGATTTGAGGGGGGTCCCAGGATTTGGGGGGGTCCCAGGATTTGGGGGGAAATCCCAGGATTTGGGGGGTCAGGGTGCTCTTCATGCGCAGGGAGAAGCTGCGCCCCGAGCGCTCCCCCCGCCGCCGGGGACCCCCTGGGGGGGTCGGGGGGGGGGGTCCCAGGGGGTCAGGGGGGTCCCAGGATTTGGGGAGGGGTCCCAGGATTTGGGGGAGGGTCCCAGGATTTGGGGGGTCCCAGGATTTGGGGGGAAATCCCAGGATTTGGGGGGTCAGGGTGCTCTTCATGCGCAGGGAAAAGCTGCGCCCCGAGCGCTCCCCCCGCCGCCGGGGACCCCCTGGGGGGGTCACAGGGGGTCAGGGGGGTCCCAGGATTTGGGGAGGGGGTCGCAGGATTTGGGGGGTCCCAGGATTTGGGGGGGAATCCCAGGATTTGGGGGGTCCCAGGATTTGGGGGGAAATCCCAGGATTTGGGGGGTCAGGGTGCTCTTCATGCGCAGGGAGAAGCTGCGCCCCGAGAGCTCCCCCCGCCGCCGGGGACCCCCTGGAGGGGTCACAGGGGGTCAGGGGGGTCCCAGGATTTGGGGAGGGGTCGCAGGATTTGAGGGGGGTCCCAGGATTTGGGGGGGTCCCAGGATTTGGGGGGAAATCCCAGGATTTGGGGGGTCAGGGTGCTCTTCATGCGCAGGGAGAAGCTGCGCCCCGAGCGCTCCCCCCGCCGCCGGGGACCCCCTGGGGGGGTCGGGGGGGGTCAGAGAGAGTCAGGGGGGTCCCAGGATTTGGGGAGGGGTCGCAGGATTTGGGGGGAATCCCAGGATTTGGGGGGTCCCAGGATTTGGGGGGACAGGGTGCTCTTCATGCGCAGGGAGAAGCTGCGCCCCGAGCGCTCCCCCCGCCGCCGGGGACCCCCTGGGGGGGTCCCAGGGGGTCAGGGGGGGTCCCAGGATTTGGGGAGGGGTCGCAGGATTTGGGGGGTCCCAGGATTTGGGGGGAAATCCCAGGATTTGGGGGGGTCAGGGTGCTCTTCATGCGCAGGGAGAAGCTGCGCCCCGAGCGCTCCCCCCGCCGCCGGGGACCCCCTGGGGGGGTCACAGGGGGTCAGGGGGGTCCCAGGATTTGGGGAGGGGTCGCAGGATTTGGGGGGTCCCAGGATTTGGGGGAAAATCCCAGGATTGGGGGGGTCAGGGTGCTCTTCATGCGCAGGGAGAAGCTGCGCCCCGAGCGCTCCCCCCGCCGCCGGGGACCCCCTGGAGGGGTCACAGGGGGTCAGGGGGGTCCCAGGATTTGGGGGGGGGTCGCAGGATTTGGGGGGTCCCAGGATTTGGGGGGGAATCCCAGGATTTGGGGGGGTCCCAGGATTTGGGGGGAAATCCCAGGATTTGGGGGGTCAGGGTGCTCTTCATGCGCAGGGAGAAGCTGCGCCCCGAGAGCTCCCCCCGCCGCCGGGGACCCCCTGGAGGGGTCACAGGGGGTCAGGGGGGTCCCAGGATTTGGGGAGGGGTCGCAGGATTTGAGGGGGGTCCCAGGATTTGGGGGGGTCCCAGGATTTGGGGGGAAATCCCAGGATTTGGGGGGTCAGGGTGCTCTTCATGCGCAGGGAGAAGCTGCGCCCCGAGCGCTCCCCCCGCCGCCGGGGACCCCCTGGGGGGGTCGGGGGGGGGGTCCCAGGGGGTCAGGGGGGTCCCAGGATTTGGGGAGGGGTCCCAGGATTTGGGGGAGGGTCCCAGGATTTGGGGGGTCCCAGGATTTGGGGGGAAATCCCAGGATTTGGGGGGTCAGGGTGCTCTTCATGCGCAGGGAAAAGCTGCGCCCCGAGCGCTCCCCCCGCCGCCGGGGACCCCCTGGGGGGGTCACAGGGGGTCAGGGGGGTCCCAGGATTTGGGGAGGGGTCGCAGGATTTGGGGGGTCCCAGGATTTGGGGGGAAATCCCAGGATTTGGGGGGGTCAGGGTGCTCTTCATGCGCAGGGAGAAGCTGCGCCCCGAGCGCTCCCCCCGCCGCCGGGGACCCCCTGGAGGGGTCGGGGAGGGGGGTCAGAGAGAGTCAGGGGGGTCCCAGGATTTGGGGGAGGGGTCGCAGGATTTGGGGGGGGTCGCAGGATTTGGGGGGTCCCAGGATTTGGGGGGAAATCCCAGGATTTGGGGGGTCAGGGTGCTCTTCATGCGCAGGGAGAAGCTGCGCCCCGAGCGCTCCCCCCGCCGCCGGGGACCCCCTGGGGGGGTCACAGGGGGTCAGGGGGGTCCCAGGATTTGGGGAGGGGTCTCAGGATTTGAGGGGGGTCCCAGAGATCCAAGGAGGTCCTGGGATTTGGGGGGGGGTCGCAGGATTTGGGGGGGGTCGCAGGATTTGGGGGGGAATCCCAGGGTTTGGGGATCTCAGGGATGATTGGGGGGGTTCGGCGGGATTTTTGGGGGGGGGCGGGGTTAATTTGGGGAGGGGTCTCACCTTGACAGGGTCTCAGGGCTGATTGGGGGGGTCCGGGAGGACTTTTTAGGGGGGGGGCGGGGTTAATTTGGGGTGGGGTCTCACCCTAACAGGCGCTCAGGGCTGATTTTGGGGGGGTCCCAGGAGGATTTTTTTGGGTGGGTTAATTTGGGGAGGGGTCTCACCCTAACAGGCGCTCAGGGCTGATTTTGGGGGGGTCCCGGGGGTATTTTTTGGGGTGGGTTAATTTGGGGAGGGGTCTCACCCTGACAGGGTCTCAGGGTTAATTTTGGGGGGGCTCCCAGGAGGATTTTTTTGGGTGGGTTAATTTGGGGAGGGGTCTCACCCTAACAGGGTCTCAGGGATGATTTTGGGAGGGTCCCAGGAGGATTTTTTTGGGTGGGTTAATTTGGGGAGGGGTCTCACCCTGAAAGGCGCTCAGGGCTGATTGGGGGGGTCCGGGAGGACTTTTTTTGGGGGGGCGCGGTTAATTTGGGGAGGGGTCTCACCCTGAAAGGCGCTCAGGGCTGATTTTGGAGGGGGGTCCCGGGGGTATTTTTTGGGGTGGGTTAATTTGGGGAGGGGTCTCACCCTAACAGGGTCTCAAGGCTGATTTTGGGGGGGTCCCAGGAGGATTTTTTTGGGTGGGTTAATTTGGGGAGGGGTCTCACCCTGACAGGGTCTCAGGGCTGATTTTGGGGGGGCTCCCAGGAGGATTTTTTTGGGTGGGTTAATTTGGGGAGGGGTCTCACCCTAACAGGGTCTCAGGGTTGATTTGGGGGGGGCTCCCAGGAGGATTTTTTTGGGTGGGTTAATTTGGGGAGGGGTCTCACCCTGACAGGGACTCAGGGCTGATTTTGGGGGGGGGTACCGGGGGTATTTTTTGGGGTGGGTTAATTTGGGGAGGGGTCTCACCCTAGCGGGGTTTCAGGGATGATTTTGGGGGTCCTGGGGATTATTTTTGGGGCGTCCTTGGGGAGGTGAATTTGGGGAGGGGTCTCACCCTAACAGGGGGCTCAGGGATGATTTTGGGGGAGGTTGGGGCTATTTATTTCCGTGGGGGGGGATCTCAGGGACATTTGGGGGGCGAGGGGCGCTCAGGGCTGATTTTGGGGGGGTCCCGGGGGTATTTTTTGGGGGGGGGGCGGGGTTAATTTGGGGAGGGGTCTCACCCTGGCAGGGTTTCAGGGACGATTTTGGGGGTCCCGGGGGGGTGAATTTGGGGAGGGGTCTCAGGGATCTCGGAGGGTTCTGGGGAGTATTTTTGGGGCGTTCCGGGGGGGGCCTTGGAGAGGTTAATTTGGGGAGGGGTCTCACCCTGACAGGCGCTCAGGGCTGATTTTGGGGGGGTCCCAGGAGGATTTTTTTGGGTGGGTTAATTTGGGGAGGGGTCTCACCCTGACAGGGTCTCAGGGCTGATTGGGGGGGTCCGGGAGGACTTTTTTGGGGGGGGCGCGGTTAATTTGGGGAGGGGTCTCACCCTAACAGGGGGCTCAGGGATGATTTTGGGGGAGTTTGGGGATATTTATTTCCGTGGGGGGTCTCAGGGATATTTGGGGGGCGAGGGGCCCTCAGGGCTGATTTTGGGGGGGTCCCGGGGGTATTTTTTGGGGGGGGGGGCGGGGTTAATTTGGGGAGGGGTCTCACCCTAACAGGGGGCTCAGGGATGATTTTGGGGGGGGGTCCCGGGGGTATTTTTTGGAGTGGGTTAATTTGGGGAGGGGTCTCACCCTGGCGGGGTTTCAGGGATGATTTTGGGGGTCCTGGGGATTATTTTTGGGGCGTCCTTGGGGAGGTGAATTTGGGGAGGGGTCTCACCCTAACAGGCGCTCAGGGCTGATTTTGGGGGGGGGTCCCGGGGGTATTTTTTGGGGTGGGTTAATTTGGGGAGGGGTCTCACCCTAACAGGGGGCTCAGGGATGATTTTGGGGGAGGTTGGGGCTATTTATTTCGGGGGGGGGGATCTCAGGGATATTTGGGGGGCGAGGGGCGCTCAGGGCTGATTTTGGGGGGGTCCCGGGGGTATTTTTTTGGGGGGGGGCGGGGTTAATTTGGGGAGGGGTCTCACCCTGGCGGGGGCTGAGCACGTCCTGCAGCTCCTCGTGGTCGCAGGGGTGCACGAAGTCGAACACGCTGTGCCCGATCAGCTCCAGCTGGGGGGGGCCCGGGGGGGGTCACGGCTCCATTTTTGGGGTGCGGGGGGGGGGGGGGGAGGTCCCGGACCCCTCCCCCTCCCTCCCCCACCTCGGTATTGGGGCATTGAAAAATTTGGGGACCCCTCCCCAAATTTTTTGGGGGTCCTAAAGAGGTTTGGGGAACCCATGAAGCCCCTCCCTCGCTGATTTGGGGCACCCCCCCCCGAAGATTTTGGGGCTCCCCCGAAGATTTTGGGGCTCCCTCGAAGATTTTTGGGGCTCCCCCGAAGATTTTGGGGTCCCTCCCCTGGCAGATTTTTGGGGCTTCCCCGAAGATTTTGGGGCCCCTCTCCCCCGAAGATTTTTGGGGCCCCTCCCCCGAAGATTTTGGGGCTTCCCCGAAGATTTTGGGGCTCCCCCCGACAGATTTTTGGGGCTCCCCCGAAGATTTTGGGGCTCCCCCCGCAGATTTTGGGGCCCTTCCCCGACAGATTTTGGGGCTCCCCCGAAGATTTTTGGGGCTCCCCCCGACAGATTTTTGGGGCTCCCCCGACAGATTTTTGGGGCTCCCCCGAAGATTTTGGGGTCCCTCCCCTGGCAGATTTTTGGGGCTCCCCTGAGGATTTTTGGGGCTCCTCTCCCGAAGATTTTTGGGGCTCCCCCGAAGATTTTTAGGGCCCCCTCCGAAGATTTTGGGGCCCCTCCTGAAGATTTTTGGGGCCCCTCCTTGGCAGAATTTTGGGGCTCCCCCCGACGGATTTTGGGGTCACCCCCGGCAGATTTTGGGCCCCTCCCGACGGATTCTTTTGGGGCTCCCCCCGCAGATTTTGGGGCCCCTCCTTGGCAGAATTTTGGGGTCACCCCCGGCAGATTTTGGGCCCCTCCCGATGGATTTTTTGGGGCTCCCCCAGCAGATTTTTGGGGCCCCTCCCTGGCAGAATTTCGGGCCCCTCCCCGACAGATTCCTGACCCCCCCCGACAGATTTTTTCGGGGTCACCCCCGGCAGATTTTGGAGCCGCTCCGGATGGATTTTTTTGGGGCTCCCCCGGCAGATTTTGGGGGTCCCGCAGACAAATTTTTGGGGCCTCCCCGGCAGAATTTTGGGCCCCTCCCCGACAGATTCCTGACCCCCCCCAGACAGATTTTTTCGGGGTCGCCCCCGGCAGATTTTGGGGCTGCTCCCGACGGATTTTTTGGGGCTCCCCCCGCAGATTTTGGGGCCCCTCCTTGGCAGAATTTTGGGGCTCCCCCCGCAGATTTTGGGGCTCCTCCGGCAGATTTTTGGGGTCACCCCCGGCAGATTTTGGGCCCCTCCCGACGGATTTTTTTGGGGCCCCTCCTTGGCAGAATTTTGGGGCTCCCCCCGCAGATTTTGGGGTCACCCCCGGCAGATCTTGGGCCCCTCCCGACGGATTTTTTGGGGCTCCCCCAGCAGATTTTTGGGGCCCCTCCCTGGCAGAATTTTGGGACCCCTCCCCGACAGATTCCTCTCCCCCCCCGACAGATTTTTTCGGGGTCACCCCCGGCAGATTTTGGAGCCGTTCCGGATGGATTTTTTTTGAGGCTCCTCCGGCAGATTTTTGGGGCTCCCCCGAAGATTTTTTGGCCCCCCCCCTGGAGGTTTTTGGGGACCCCCCCGCACCTGGCTGAGCCCCAGCAGGCGGCTGACGTTCTCGGACAGGTAAATCATGTCCCCCCCCTCGCTCAGCACCATCACGAAGCCGCTCAGCGCCTGCAGGTAACACCCGTCCACCGCCTCGGCCGCCGCCGCCCACGCCCCTGCGGGGGGGTCCGGGGGGGGCGTCAGGGGGTCCCCAAAATTGTGGGGGAGTCGGGGATCCCCGGGGGGGGTCGGGGGTTTTGGGGGGTTGCAGGTAAAACCCATCCCCCCCCCCCGGGGTGTGGCTGTTCAGGCACCTTTTGGGGGGGGGGCGGGGTTTCAAAGGGGGCTGGAGGGGTCCCCAAAAAGTTGGGGGGGTCCCAGGGGTCTGGGGAGGGTGAGGGTCCTTGGGGGGAGGGGGCTGGGGGAGGTCTGGGGGGTCCCCCCGGAATAGATGGGGGAGGGGTGGGATGGGTCCCAGGGGGGTCCCTCTGGGAATTTGGGGAGTCCTGAGGGGGTCCCGGGAGGTTTTTGGGGGTTCTGGGGGGGTTCTGAGGACTCCAGGGGGGTCCCGAGCGATTTGGGGGGGTTCTCGATGGATTTGGGGGGGGCTCTCAGTGGGTTTGGGGGGAGGCTTGCGGGGGGTCTCGGTGGATTGAGGGGGGTCCCGATGGATTTGGGGGGGGGTCCCAGTGGATTTGGGGGGGTTCCCAGGGGTTTTGGGGGGGTCCCGGTGGCTTTTGGGGAGGTCCGATGGATTTGAGGGGGGTCCCGATGGATTTGGGGGGTCCCAATGGGTTTGGGGGAGTCTTGGGGGGGTCTCGGTGGATTTGGGTGGGGTCCCGGTGGCTTGGGGGGGGTCCGATGGATTTGAGGGGGGTCCGGATGGATTTGGGGGGTTCCGCTGATTTTTGGGGGTGTCTGATGGATTTGGGGGGGGGTCCCGCTGGATTTTGGGGGGGGTTCCCGCTGGCTTTTAGGGGGGATCCCGCCGGCTTTTGGGGGGGGTCCCGATGACTTTGGGGGGTTCCGCTGATTTTTGGGGATGTCTGATGGACTTGGGGGGGGGGTCCCGATGGATTTGGGGGGAGGCTTGGGGGGGGGTCTCGGTGGATTTGGGTGGGGTCCCGGTGGCTTGGGGGGGGTCCGATGGATTTTGGGGGGGGTCCTGGTGACTTAGGGAAGTTCCGCTGATTTTTGGGGGTGTCTGATGGATTTGGGGGGGGGGTCCCGGTGGTTTTGGGGGGATCCGCCGATTTTTGGGGGTGTCTGATGGATTTGGGGGGGGGGGTCCCGGGGGTTTTGGGGGCGTCCCGCTGGCTTTGGGGGGGGTCTCGCTGGCTTTGGGGGGGGGTCCCGCTGGCTTTGGGGAGGTCTGATGGATTTGAGGGGGGTCCCGATGGATTTGGGGGGAGGCTTGGGGGGGTCTCGGTGGATTTGGGTGGGATCCCGATGACTTTGGGGGGGGTCCCACTGGCTTTGGGGAGGTCCGATGGATTTGAGGGGGGTCCCGATGGATTTGGGGGGTTCTGCTGATTTTTGGGGATGTCTGATGGACTTGGGGGGGGGTCCCGCTGGCTTTTAGGGGGGGTCCCGCTGACATTGGGGAGATCCGCTGGCTTTGAAGGGGGATGGGGGGGGGGGGGTATCCCGGTGATTTTATTTGGGGAGGGGTCCCCGGGGGGGTCTCACCCGCGGCCAGCAGGCGGTGCACGCGCAGGTAGCTGATGGTCAAGCGCATGATGGACGCTTTGTCCAGGTGGGCGCTGACCCCGCGGGCGAAGGGCAGGGCCAGGGCCAGCTGCCCGAACACCTCGGCCTCGCGGCTCCGCCGGCACCGCGCCGCATCCCGGGAGCGCTCCCGGCGCCCCTCGGGGGTCGGCCTGGGGATGGGGAGACCCCAAAAATTGACCCCTGAAACCCCCCACGTCAGGTATCCCCTAAAAACCCCTCCCCGCATCCCCAAAATCCCACAGAACCCCCCCAAAACATCGCCCATTGCACCCCCCCCGCATCCCGGAGCGCTCCCGGCGCCCCTCGGGGGTCGGCCTGGGGATGGGGAGACCCCAAAAATTGACCCCTGAAACCCCCCACCGCCGGCATCCCCTAAAAACCCCTCCCCGTATCCCCAAAATCCCACAGAACCCCCCCAAAACATCGCCCATTGCACCCCCCCCGCATCCCGGAGCGCTCCCGGCGCCCCTCGGGGGTCGGCCTGGGGATGGGGAGACCCCAAAATTTAACCCCTCAAACCCCCCACCCCCGGCATCCCCTAAAAACCCCTCCCCGCATCCCCAAAATCCCACAGAACCCCCCCAAAACTTCGCCCATTGCACCCCCCCCGCATCCCGGGAGCGCTCAGAGACCCCAAAATTTAACCCTCACCTCAAGTATCCCCCTAAAACCCCTCCCCGCATCCCCAAAATCCCACGGAACCCCCCCAAAACATCGCCCATTGCACCCCCCCCGCATCCCGGGAGCGCTCGGAGACCCCAAAATTTAACCCTCACCTCAGGTATCCCCCTAAAAACCCCTCCCCGTATCCCCAAAACCCCACGGAACCCCCCCAAAACATCGCCCATTGCACCCCCCCCGCATCCCGGAGCGCTCCCGGCGCCCCTCGGGGGTCGGCCTGGGGATGGGGAGACCCCAAAATTTAACCCCTCAAACCCCCCCCCCCGGCATCCCCTAAAAACCCCTCCCCGCATCCCCAAAATCCCACAGAACCCCCCCAAAACATCGCCCATTGCACCCCCCCCGCATCCCGGGAGCGCTCCCGGCGCCCCTCGGGGGTCGGCCTGGGGATGGGGAGACCCCAAAAATTGACCCCTGAAACCCCCCACCCCCGGCATCCCCTAAAAACCCCTCCCCGCATCCCCAAAATCCCACAGAACCCCCCCAAAACATCGCCCATTGCACCCCCCCCGCATCCGGAGCGCTCCCGGCGCCCCTCGGGGGTCGGCCTGGGGGGGACCCCAAAAACTGACCCCAAACTGACCCCCAAACCCCCCCTCCGCACCCCAAAATCCCGTGTTCCCGGGGTTTCCCACCGTCCCATGTTGACATTTTTCCTTTTTTTCCATGTTTCTCCCCGTTTTCCCCCATTTTCCCCCCTTTTTTCCATGTTTTTTCCATGTTTTTCCAAGTTTTTCCCACGTTTTTCCGTGATTTCCCGTGTTCCCATTCCCTGTGCTCCCACCACCCCACATCCCCATTTTTTCCCCATTTTTCCCATTTTTCCCCATTTTTCCCCCCTTTTCTCCATGTTTTCCCCCCTTTTTTCCATGTTTTTCCATGTTTTCCATGTTTTTCCATGTTTTCCCGTGTGTTCCCATTCCCTGTGCTCCCACCACCCCACATCCCCATTTTTTCCCCATTTTTCCCATTTTTTCCCACTTTTCCCCATTTTTTCCCTCCTTTTCTCCATGTTTTCCCCCATTTTTTTCATGTTTTTCCATGTTTTTCCCACGTTTTTCCATGATTTCCCGTGCGTTCCCATTCCCTGTGCTCCCACCACCCCACATCCCCATTTTTTCCCCATTTTTCCCATTTTTCCCCACTTTTCCCCATTTCCCCCCCTTTTCTCCATGTTTTCCCCCATTTTTTCCATGTTTTTCCATGTTTTTCCCATGTTTTTCCATGATTTCCCGTGCGCTCCCATTCCCTGTGCTCTCACCACCCCGTATCCCCATTTTTCCAAGTTATTCCCCCTTTTTTCCCATTTTTCCCCATTTTCCCCCTTTTCTCCATGTTTTTTCCATGTTTTTTCATGTTTTTCCCCATTTTCCCACGTTTTTCCATGATTTCCTGTGCGTTCCCATTCCCTGTGCTCCCACCACCCCACATCCCCATTTTTTCCCCATTTTTCCATGTTTTTCCCCATTTTCCCATGTTTTTCAATGTTTTCCCATGTTCTCCCCGGGTTTTCCAGGCGCTCCCAGGGCCGTGGGGCCGCGCCCGGGCCGCGCCTTTCCCGTTCCCCTGTGCTCCCACCACCCCATTTTTCCTACTTTTTTCCCCATTTTTTCCCCATTTTTCCCCATTTTTCCCATGTTTTTCCCCCTTTCCCCCCATTCTTTCCATGTTTTCCATGTTTTTCCATGTTTTCCAGGCGCTCCCAGGGCCGTGGGGCCGCGCCCGGGCCGCGCCGTTCCCGTTCCCCTGTGCTCCCACCACCCCATTTTTCCCCTTTTTTTCCCCCTTTTTTCCCCATTTTCCCCCATTTTTCCTACTTTTTTCCCCATTTTTTTCCCCTTTTATCCCCATTTTTTCCCCATTTTCCCATGTTTTTCCCCATTTTCCCATGTTTTTCCATGTTTTCCCATTCTCCCCGGGTTTTCCAGGCGCTCCCAGGGCCGTGGGGCCGCGCCTGGGCCGCGCCGTTCCCGTTTCCCCTGTGCTCCCACCACCCCATTTTCCCCCATTTTTTCCCCATTTTTTCCCCATTTTCCCCATTTTTCCCCATTTTCCCCCATTTTTTCCTTGTTTTTCCATGTTTTTCCATGTTTCCCCCCATTCTTCCCATGTTTTCCCATGTTTTTCCATGTTTTCCAGGCGCTCCCAGGGCCGTGGGGCCGCGCCCGGGCCGCGCCTTTCCCGTTCCCCTGTGCTCCCACCACCCCATTTTTCCTACTTTTTTCCCATTTTTTCCCCTTTTTCCCCATTTTTCCCCATTTTTTCCATGTTTTTCCATGTCTCCCCCCATTCTTTCCATGTTTTCCCATGTTTTTCCATGTTTTCCAGGCGCTCCCAGGGCCGTGGGGCCGCGCCCGGGCCGCGCCGTTCCCGTTTCCCCTGTGCTCCCACCACCCCATTTTTCCCCATTTTTTCCCCATTTTTTCCCCATTTTCCCCATTTTTCCTACTTTTTTCCTCCATTTTTTCCCCTTTTATCCCCATTTTTTCCCCATTTTCCCATGTTTTTCCCCATTTTCCCATGTTTTTCCATGTTTTCCCATTCTCCCCGGGTTTTCCAGGCGCTCCCGGGGGCCGTGGGGCCGCGCCCAGGACGCGCCGTTCCCGTTCCCCTGTGCTCCCACCACCCCCATTTTCCCCCATTTTATCCCCATTTTTTCCCCATTTCCCCCATTTTTTTCCCCATTTCCCCATTTTTTCCATGTTTTTCCCCCTTTCCCCCCATTCTTTCCATGTTTTCCCATGTTTTTCCATGTTTTCCAGGCGCTCCCAGGGCCGTGGGGCCGCGCCCGGGCCGCGCCGTTCCCGTTTCCCCTGTGCTCCCACCACCCCATTTTCCCCCCCTTTTTTCCCCATTTTCCCCCATTTTTTCCATGTTTTCCCCCATTTTCCCCGTGTTTTCCCATGTTTTTCCATGTTTTCCCATTCTCCCCGGGTTTTCCAGGCGCTCCCGGGGCCGTGGGGCCGCGCACGTGCCGCGCCCAGGACGCGCCGTTCCCGTTCCCCTGTGCTCCCACAACCCCATTTTTTCCCCTTTTATCCCCATTTTTCCCCATTTTTCCCCCATTTTTTCCATGTTTTTCCATGTTTCCCCCCATTTTTTCCATGTTTTTCCATGTTTCCCCCCATTTTTTCCATGTTTTCCCATGTTTTTCCATGTTTTCCCATGTTCTCCCCGGGTTTTCCAGGCGCTCCCAGGGCCGTGGGGCCGCGCCCGGGCCGCGCCGTTCCCGTTCCCCTGTGCTCCCACCACCCCATTTTTCCCCATTTTTCCCCCTTTTATCCCCATTTTTTCCCCATTTTCCCATGTTTTTCCCCATTTTCCCATGTTTTTCCATGTTTTCCCATTCTCCCCGGGTTTTCCAGGCGCTCCCGGGGCCGTGGGGCCGCGCACGTGCCGCGCCCAGGACGTGCCGTTCCCGTTCCCCTGTGCTCCCACCACCCCATTTTTCCCCCTTTTTTCCCCATTTTTCCCCCATTTTTTCCATGTTTTTCCATGTTTCCCCCCATTTTTTCCATGTTTTCCCATGTTTTTCCATGTTTTTCCATGTTTTCCCATTCTCCCTGGGTTTTCCAGGCACTCTCGGGGCCGTGGGGCCGCGCCGTTCCCGTTCCCCTGTGCTCCCACCACCCCATTTTCCCCCCTTTTTCCCCATTTTTCCCCTTTTATCCCCATTTTTTCCCCATTTTTCCATGTTTTCCCCCATTTTTCCATGTTTTCCCCCATTTTTCCATGTTTTCCCCATTTCTCCATGTTTTTCCATGTTTTCCCATTCTCCCCGGGTTTTCCAGGGCCGTGGGGCCGCGCCGTTCCCGTTCCCCTGTGCTCCCATAACCCCATTTTTCCCCCCTTTTATCCCCATTTTTCCCCATTTTTCCCCCATTTTTTCCATGTTTTTCCATGTTTCCCCCCATTTTTTCCATGTTTTCCCATGTTTTTCCATGTTTTCCCATGTTCTCCCCGGGTTTTCCAGGCGCTCCCAGGGCCGTGGGGCCGCGCCCGGGCCGCGCCTTTCCCGTTCCCCTGTGCTCCCACCACCCCATTTTTCCTACTTTTTTCCCCATTTTTTCCCCATTTTTCCCCATTTTTCCCATGTTTTTCCCCCTTTCCCCCCATTCTTTCCATGTTTTCCCATGTTTTTCCATGTTTTCCAGGCGCTCCCAGGGCCGTGGGGCCGCGCCCGGGCCGCGCCGTTCCCGTTCCCCTGTGCTCCCACCACCCCCATTTTTCCCCTTTTTTTCCCCCTTTTTTCCCCATTTTCCCCATTTTTCCTACTTTTTTCCCCATTTTTTTCCCCTTTTATCCCCATTTTTTCCCCATTTTCCCATGTTTTTCCCCATTTTCCCATGTTTTTTCCATGTTTTCCCATTCTCCCCGGGTTTTCCAGGCGCTCCCGGGGCCGTGGGGCCGCGCCTGGGCCGCGCCGTTCCCGTTCCCCTGTGCTCCCACCACCCCATTTTCCCCCCCTTTTTTCCCCCATTTTTTCCCCATTTTTCCCCATTTTTTCCATGTTTTTCCATGTTTCCCCCCATTCTTTCCATGTTTTCCCATGTTTTTCCATGTTTTCCAGGCGCTCCCAGGGCCGTGGGGCCGCGCCCGGGCCGCGCCGTTCCCGTTTCCCCTGTGCTCCCACCACCCCATTTTTTCCCATTTTCCCCCCTTTTCCCCCATTTTCCCATGTTTTCCCCCATTTTCCCCGTGTTTTCCCATGTTTTTCCATGTTTTCCCATTCTCCCCGGGTTTTCCAGGCGCTCCCGGGGCCGTGGGGCCGCGCCCAGGACGCGCCGTTCCCGTTCCCCTGTGCTCCCACCACCCCATTTTTCCCCCTTTTATCCCCATTTCCCCCCATTTTTTTCCCATTTTTTCCATGTTTTTCCATGTTTCCCCCCATTCTTTCCATGTTTTCCCATGTTTTTCCATGTTTTCCCATGTTTTTCCATGTTTTCCAGGCGCTCCCGGGGCCGTGGGGCCGCGCCCGGGCCGCGCCGTTCCCGTTCCCCTGTGCTCCCACCACTCCATTTTTTCCCCCTTTTATCCCCATTTTTCCCCATTTTCCCATGTTTTTCCCCATTTTCCCATGTTTTTCCATGTTTTCCCATTCTCCCCGGGTTTTCCAGGCGCTCCCGGGGCCGTGGGGCCGCGCCTGGGCCGCGCCTTTCCCGTTCCCCTGTGCTCCCACCACCCCATTTTTCCTACTTTTTTCCCCATTTTCCCCATTTTCCCCCCATTTTTCCCCATTTTTCCATGTTTCCCCCCATTCTTTCCATGTTATCCCATGTTTTTCCATGTTTTCCCATGTTTTTCCATGTTTTCCAGG
>JAQMYR010000270.1:0-25714 GCA_028536675.1 Aphelocoma californica | reverse complement strand
GCGCGTTCCCGTTCCCCTGTGCTCCCACCACCCCCATTTTTCCTACTTTTTCCCCCATTTTTTCCCAATTTTTCCCCATTTTTCCCCATTTTTCCCCCATTTTTCCATGTTTCCCCCCATTTTGTCCATGTTTCCCCCCATTTTTTCCATGTTTTCCCCATTTCTCCATGTTTTTCCATGTTTTCCCATTCTCCCCTGGTTTTCCAGGGCCGTGGGGCCGCGCCGTTCCCGTTTCCCCTGTGCTCCCACCACTCCATTTTCCCCGCTTTTATCCCCATTTTCCCCCCTTTTTTCCATGTTTTTCCATGTTTCCCCCCGTTCTTTCCATGTTTTCCCATGTTTTTCCATGTTTTCCAGGCGCTCCCAGGGCCCTGGGGCCGCGCCCGGGCCGCGCCGTTCCCGTTTCCCCTGTGCACCCACCACCCCATTTTTCCCCATTTTTTCCCCCTTTTTTCCCCATTTTCCCCATTTTTCCTACTTTTTTCCCCATTTTTTTCCCCTTTTATCCCCCTTTTTCCCCCATTTTCCCATGTTTTTCCCCATTTTCCCATGTTTTTCCATGTTTTCCATGTTCTCCCCGGGTTTTCCAGGCGCTCCCGGGGCCGTGGGGCCGCGCCCGGGCCGCGCCGTTCCCGTTTCCCCTGTGCTCCCACCACCCCATTTTCCCCCCATTTTTTCCCCTTTTATCCCCATTTTTTCCCGATTTTCCCATGTTTTTCCCCATTTTCCCATGTTTTCCCATGTTTTCCCATGTTCTCCCCGGGTTTTCCAGGCGCTCCCAGGGCCGTGGGGCCGCGCCCGGGCCGCGCCTTTCCCGTTCCCCTGTGCTCCCACCACCCCATTTTTCCCCATTTTTCCCCCTTTTATCCCCATTTTCCCATGTTTTTCCATGTTTTCCCATTCTCCCCGGGTTTTCCAGGCGCTCCCAGGGCCGTGGGGCCGCGCCTGGGCCGCGCCGTTCCCGTTCCCCTGTGCTCCCACCACCCCATTTTCCCCCCCTTTTTTCCCCCATTTTTTCCCCATTTTTCCCCATTTTTTCCATGTTTTTCCATGTTTCCCCCCATTTTTCCCATGTTATCCCATGTTTTTCCATGTTTTCCAGGCGCTCCCAGGGCCGTGGGGCCGCGCCCGGGCCGCGCCGTTCCCGTTCCCCTGTGCTCCCACCACCCCATTTTTCCCCATTTTTCCCCCATTTTTTCCATGTTTTTCCATGTTTTCCCCCATTTTTCCCGTGTTTTCCCATGTTTTTCCATGTTTTCCCATTCTCCCCGGGTTTTCCAGGCGCTCCCGGGGCCGTGGGGCCGCGCACGTGCCGCGCCCGGGACGCGCCGTTCCCGTTCCCCTGTGCTCCCACCACCCCATTTTTCCCCATTTTATCCCCATTTTTTCCCCATTTTCCCCATTTTTTCCCCCATTTCCCCATTTTTTCCATGTTTTTCCATGTTTCCCCCCGTTCTTTCCATGTTTTCCCATGTTTTTCCATGTTTTCCAGGCGCTCCCAGGGCCGTGGGGCCGCGCCCGGGCCGCGCCGTTCCCGTTCCCCTGTGCTCCCACCACCCCATTTTTCCCCATTTTTTCCCCTTTTATCCCCATTTTTTCCCCATTTTCCCATGTTTTTCCCCATTTTCCCATGTTTTTCCATGTTTTCCCATGTTTTTCCATGTTTTCCAGGCGCTCCCAGGGCCGTGGGGCCGCGCCCGGGCCGCGCCGTTCCCGTTTCCCCTGTGCTCCCACCACCCCATTTTTCCCCCTTTTATCCCCATTTTGCCCCATTTTTCCCCCATTTTTTCCCCATTTTCCCATGTTTTTCCCCATTTTCCCATGTTTTTCCATGTTTTCCCATGTTCTCCCCGGGTTTTCCAGGCGCTCCCGGGGCCGTGGGGCCGCGCCCGGGCCGCGCCTTTCCCGTTTCCCCTGTGCTCCCACCACCCCATTTTTCCTACTTTTTTCCCCATTTTCCCCATTTTCCCCCCATTTTCCCCCCATTTTTCCATGTTTTTCCCCATTTTCCCATGTCTTTCCATGTTTTCCCATGTTTTTCCATGTTTTCCAGGCGCTCCCAGGGCCGTGGGGCCGCGCCCGGGCCGCGCCGTTCCCGTTTCCCCTGTGCACCCACCACCCCCATTTTTCCCCATTTTTTCCCCCTTTTATCCCCATTTTTTCCCCATTTTCCCATGTTTTTCCCCATTTTCCCATGTTTTTCCCCATTTTCCCATGTTTTCCCATGTTATCCCATGTTTTTCCATGTTTTCCAGGCGCTCCCAGGGCCGTGGGGCCGCGCCCAGGCCGCGCCGTTCCCGTTCCCCTGTGCTCCCACCACCCCATTTTTCCCCATTTTTTCCCCCTTTTTTCCCCATTTTCCCCATTTTTCCTACTTTTTTCCCCATTTTTTCCCCTTTTATCCCCATTTTTTCCCCATTTTCCCATGTTTTTCCCCATTTCCCCATGTTTTTCCATGTTTTCCCATGTTCTCCCCGGTTTTCCAGGCGCTCCCAGGGCCGTGGGGCCGCGCCCGGGCCGCGCCGTTCCCGTTTCCCCTGTGCTCCCACCACCCCATTTTCCCCCATTTTTTCCCCCTTTTTTCCCCATTTTCCCCATTTTTCCTACTTTTTTCCCCATTTTTTCCCCTTTTATCCCCATTTTTTCCCCATTTTCCCATGTTTTTCCCCATTTTCCCATGTTTTTCCATGTTTTCCCATGTTCTCCCCGGGTTTTCCAGGCGCTCCCAGGGCCGTGGGGCCGCGCCCGGGCCGCGCCGTTCCCGTTTCCCCTGTGCTCCCACCACCCCATTTTTCCCCCTTTTTTCCCCATTTTTTCCCCATTTTTCCCCCATTTTTCCCCCTTTTTCCACGTTTTTCCCCATTTTCCCATGTTATCCCATGTTTTTCCATGTTTTCCAGGCGCTCCCAGGGCCGTGGGGCCGCGCCCGGGCCGCGCCGTTCCCGTTTCCCCTGTGCTCCCACCACCCCATTTTCCCCCATTTTTTCCCCTTTTATCCCCATTTTTTCCCCATTTTCCCATGTTTTTCCCCATTTTTCCCGTGTTTTTCCATGTTTTTCCACGTTTTCCCATTCTCCCCGGGTTTTCCAGGCGCTCCCGGGGCCGTGGGGCCGCGCACGTGCCGCGCCCGGGACGCGCCGTTCCCGTTCCCTGTTCCCGTTCCCGTTCCTGTTCCTGGCTCCGAGCCCGGGGGGGCCGCGGCCGGGGGGACTCGGGGGCCCCGAGGGGGGGGGGGCGGGGGTATGCAAATCTATGGTGATTTATGCAAATGAGAGGGCGGGCCTGGTGGGAATGGGCGGACTGGGACTGGGACCAGCACTGGGGTGTGACTGGGAGCGGTATAAAGGGCTGACTGGGACCAGAACCGGGCTATGACTGGCACCAGAACCGGGCTCTGACTGGGACCAGCACAAGGTGCAAACTGGGACCAGTACATGGCACTGACTGGGACCAGAACCGGGCTCTGACTGGGACCAGACTGGGATCAGTACATGGCACTGACTGGGACCAGAACCGGGCTCTGACTGGGACCAGACTGGGATCAGTACACGGAACTGACTGGGACCAGAACGGGCTCTGACTGGGACCAGACTGGGACCAGTACATGGCACTGACTGGGACCAGAACCGGGCTCCGACTGGCACCAGACTGGGACCAGTACACGGAACTGACTGGGACCAGAACCGGGCTCTGACTGGCACCAGACTGGGACCAGTACGTGGCACTGACTGGGACCAGACTGGGACCAGTACGTGGCACTGACTGGGACCAGAACCGGGCTCTGACTGGGACCAGACTGGGACCAGTACGTGGCACTGACTGGGACCAGAAACGGGCTCTGACTGGGACCAGACTGGGACCAGTACATGGCACTGACTGGGAACAGAACCGGGCTCTGACTGGGACCAGACTGGGACCAGAACCGGGCTCTGACTGGGAACAGAACCGGGCTCTGACTGGGACCAGACTGGGACCAGTACGTGGCACTGACTGGGACCAGAACTGGGCTCTGACTGGGACCAGAACCGGGCTCTGACTGGGACCAGCACAAGGTGCAAACTGGGACCAGAACCGGGCTCTGACTGGGACCAGACTGGGACAAGTACACGGAACTGACTGGGAACAGAACCGGGCTCTGACTGGGACCAGCACAAGGTGCAAACTGGGACCAGTACATGGCACTGACTGGGACCAGAACCGGGCTCTGACTGGGACCAACACAAGGTGCAAACTGGGACCAGAACCGGGCTCTGACTGGGACCAGACTGGGACCAGTACATGGCACTGACTGAGAACAGAACCGGGCTCTGACTGGGACCAGAACCGGGCTCTGACTGGGAACAGACTGGGACCAGTACATGGCACTGACTGGGAACAGAACGGGGCTCTGACTGGGACCAGACTGGGACCAGTACGTGGAACTGACTGGGAACAGAACCGGGCTCTGACTGGGACCAACACAAGGTGCAAACTGGGACCAGAACCGGGCTCTGACTGGGACCAGACTGGGACCAGTACGTGGAACTGACTGGGAACAGAACCGGGCTCTGACTGGGACCAACACAAGGTGCAAACTGGGACCAGAACCGGGCTCTGACTGGGACCAGACTGGGACCAGTACATGGAACTGACTGGGAACAGAACCGGGCTCTGACTGGGACCAGACTGGGACCAGTACGTGGAACTGACTGGGAACAGAACCGGGCTCTGACTGGGACCAGCACAAGGTGCAAACTGGGACCAGTACATGGAACTGACTGGGACCAGAACCGGGCTCTGACTGGGACCAGCAGCAGCTACAAACTGGGACCAGTACTGGGCTCTGACTGGGACCAGCAGCAGCTACAAACTGGGACCAGTACGAGGTACTAACTGGGACCAGCACTGGGCACTGACTGGGACCAGAACTGGACCCGGACTGGGACCAGCACAAGCCTTTGACCAGTACCAGTACAAGGTGCAAACTGGGACCAGTACCGGGCTCTAACTGGGACCAGCACCGGGCACTAACTGGCACCAGTACCAGGCGCTAACTGGGACCAGCACCGGGCTCTAACTAGGACCAACTGGGAGCAGTACCAGGCTCTAACTGGGACCAGCACCGGGCTCTAACTGGGACCAGCACCGGGCTCTAACTGGGATCAGTACTGGGCTCTAACTGGCACCAGTACCAGGCGCTAATTGGGACCAGCACCGGGCGCTAACTGGGACCAGCACCAGGCTTTAACTGGGACCAGTACTGGGCGCTAACTGGGACCAACTGGCACCAGTACCAGGCGCTAACTGGGACCAGCACCAGACTCTGACTGGGACCAATACTGGGCGCTAACTGAGACCAGTACCAGGCACTAACTAGCACCAGCACCGGGCGCTAACTGGGACCAACTGGACCAGCACTGGGCACTAACTGGGACCAGCACCGGGCTCTAACTGGGACCAGCACCGGGCTCTAACTGGGACCAACTGGGACCAGTACCGGGCTCTAACTGGGACCGGTACCAAGTGCTAACTGGGACCAGCACCGGGCTCTAACTGGGACCAGCACCGGGCTCTAACTGGGACCGGTACCAGGCACTAACTGGGACCAGCACCGGGCTCTAACTGGGACCAACTGGGACCAGCACCGGGCTCTAACTGGGACCGGTACCGGGCTCTAACTGGGACCAGCACCGGGCTCTAACTGGGACTGGTACCAGGCGCTAACTGGGACCAGCACCGGGCTCTAACTGGGACCAACTGGGACCAGCACCAGGCTCTAACTGGGACCAGCACCGGGCTCTAACTGGGACCAACTGGGAACAGCACCAGGCTCTAACTGGGACCAGCACCGGGCTCTAACTGGGACCAACTGGGACCAGCACCAGGCTCTAACTGGGACCGGTACCTGGCTCTAACTGGGGCTGGCACCGGGCTCTAACTGGGACCAGCACCGGGCTCTAACTGGGACCGGTACCAGGCTCTAACTGGGACCAGCACCGGGCTCTAACTGGGACCAACTGGGACCAGCACCGGGCGCTAACTGGGACCAGCACCGGGCTCTAACTGGGACCAGCACCGGGCCACGCCGCACGTGTCCCCCAAAGTCCCCCTCGAGCACACGCCGTGACCCCCCCCCGACACTTTTTGGGGAGTCCCGGGGGGTCCCTGAGCCCCTGCAGCCCCCCCCTCACACAGGGGACCCCCCCCTCCCCCTCGGGTGCCACGTGGGACCGACCCCACCCCCAATTCCGGGGGTCCCACCCCCAATTCCGGGGGTCCCACCCCGATCCGGGACCTTCCAGGGGGTCCCAAACTCCTCCTGTGTCCCCCTCCCCCTCCCCGTCCCCCCCAGGAACAGCCCCCGGGACCCCCCGACCCCCCCCATTCTGCCACGGGACCCCCTCCGGGACCCCCCTGACCCCGTCCTGTCCCCCCCCCGGGGGTCTCAGGACCCCCCACCCCACCCCCACCATTCCCGATCCCAAAAGGGGGCGGATCCCGCGTCCCCTCCCCCCTCCGCCATTCCTGTTCCGGGACCCCCCAAAATGAACCGGACCCCGCCCCCCACCCCCCCCCGAGGGTCCCATTCACGGGACCCCCCCACCCCAACCCCCCACCCCCCTCCGGGACCGATCCCGCCCCTCTCGGTGGTCCCGGGACCCTCCCGATGGTCACATTCCCGCCCCCACCCCCCCCCGGTGGCCAATCCACGACCCCCAAAACCCCTCCTAGGGGGGGTCTCAACCCCGGGACCCCCCTCCTAAACCGAGCCCCGACCCCCAAAACCTCTCTGAGATCCCCAAACACCTCTGAGACCCCCAAAACCCCTCTGAGATCCCCCAAACCCCTCTTAGACGCCCCAAACCCCCTCTGCGACCCCCAAACCCCCTCTGAGCCCCCCCAAACCTCGCTGAGCCTCCCCAAACCTCTCTGAGACCCCCTAAAAACCCCTCTGAGACCCCCAAACCTCTCTGAGACCCCCAAAACCCCTCTTCGACCCCCTAAAAACCCCTCTGAGGTCCCCAACCTCCCTCTGAGACCCCCAAAATCCCCCTGAGCCCCCCCAAACCTCGCTGAGCCTCCCCAAACCTCTCTGAGACCCCCTAAAAACCCCTCTGAGACCCCCAAACCTCTCTGAGACCCCCAAAACCCCTCTGCGACCCCCTAAAAACCCCTCTGAGGTCCCCAACCTCCCTCTGAGACCCCCAAAATCCCCCTGAGCCCCCCCAAACCTCTCTGAGACCCCCTAAACCCCTCTGAGACCCCTCCAAAATCCCCCCTGAGCCCCCCAACCGCGGGACCCCCATCCCGGGGGTGACCCCCGCCCCTCCCGGGGGTCTCATTCCCGGACCCCGCCCCCTCCTCCCCTCACCCGGGGGTCGCATTACCGGGACCTCCCGTTAGCGGGGGTGGATCCGGGACCCCCAAACCCACCCCAAACCCACTCCGCGAGGGGGGGGGGAGGGTCTCAGCCCCTCGGGGGGGGGTCGGAGCCCCTCGGGGAGGGGTCTCAGCCCCTGGGGGGGGGTCTGAGCCCCGGGAGGAGCCCCCCGGAGCCCTCCCCCCGTACCTCGGTCCGGGCCGCCCGTCCATGGCCGCCGCCGCTGCCGCGCCCTCCGCACCCACCGCGCCGAGCCCCCTCCTCGGACACGCCCCCTTCCCCGGGACACGCCCCCTCCCCAGGACACGCCCCTTTCCCGGGACACGCCCCTTCCCAAGGACACGCCCCCTTTCCGGGACACGCCCCCTTCCCGGGACACGCCCCCTTTTGGACACGCCCCCTTATCGGGACACGCCCCCTTTTGGACACCCCCTTTTGGGACACGCCCCCCATTCCAGGACACCCCTCCCCCCCATTCCAGGACACGCTCCCTGCTCCAACACGCCCCTTCCCACAGGCCACGCCCCCTCGTAGGCCACGCCCCCCTCCATAGGCCACGCCCCCCTCCATAGGCCACGCCCCCTCCCCGACACCCCAATTCCAGGACACGCCCCCTCCCCCACAGACCACGCCCACGTCCGGGATACACCCCATCCAGGACACGCCCCTTCCCACAGACCGCGCCCACTTCCGGGACACACCCCTTCCAGGACACGCCCCTTCCCATAGACCACGCCCCCTCCCCGGACACCCCAATTCCAGGACACGCCCCCTCTCACAGACCACGCCCACTTCCGGGACACACCCCTTCCAGGACACGCCCCTTCCCATAGGCCACGCCCCCTCACCACAGGCCACGCCCCCCTCACCGGACACCCCAATTCCAAGACACGCTCCCTCCCCAGACCACGCCCACTTCCGGGACACACCCATTCCAGGACACGCCCCCCTGCTCTGACACGCCCCTTCCCGTAGGCCACGCCCCCCTCCTCGACACCCCAATTCCAGGACACGCCCCCTCTCACAGACCACGCCCACTCCCGGGGCACACCAATCCCAGGACACGCCCCTTTCCTTAGGCCACGCCCACTCCTCACAGGCCATGCCCACTCCCCGCAGACCACGCCCCCTTTATGGACGTCACCCCGGCCACGCCCCCTTTCCCCAGGCCACGCCCCCTCCTCGGACGCTCCCACTCAACACACAGACCACGCCCCCCGTAGGCCACGCCCCTTTCCCGTAGGCCACGCCCACTCTGCGGACACGCCCCCCCCCTTGAGACCCCCAAAATCTGCTCTGAGACCCCCCAAATCCCCCCCAAAATCCCCTCTGAGACCCCCAAAACACCTCTGAGACCCCCCAAATACCCCCTGAGGACCCACAAAACCCCTCTGAGACCCACAAAACCCCTCTGAGACCCCCCAAATTCTCTCTGAGACCCCCAAAATCCCCCCTGAGACCCCCAAATCCCCTCTGAGGACCAGGAAACCCCCTCTGAGACCCACAAAACCGCTCTGAGATCCCCAAAACCCCTCTGAGACCCCCAAAATCCCCTCTGAGACCCCCAAAACACCTCTGAGACCCCCCAAATACCCCGACACCCCAAAAACCCCTCTGAGACCCCCAAATCCCCCCTGAGACCTCCCAATCCCCCCTGAGACCCCCAAATCCCCCCTGAGAACCCCCAAAATCCCCCTGAGACCCCCAAAACCCCTCTGAGACCCCCAAAATCCCCTCTGAGACCCCCAAAACCTCTCTGAGACCCCCAAAATCCCCCCTGCGACCCCTAAAATCCCCTCTGAGACCCCCCAAAATCCCCTCTGGGACCCCCAAAACCCCCCTGAGACCCCCCAAAACCCCCCTGAGACCCCCAAAAATCCCCTCTGAGACCCCCAAATCCCCTCTGGGACCCCCAAAATCCCCTTGAGACCCCCCAAAACCCCTCTGGGACCCCCAAAATCCCCCCTGAGAACCCCCAAAATCCCCTCTGAGACCCCCAAATCCCCTCTGAGACCCCCAAAATCCCCCCGGGGACCCCCCAAAATCCCCCTGCGACCCCTAAAATCCCCTCCGAGACGCCCCAAAATCCCTCAGGGACCCCCAAAACCCCTCTGCGACCCCCAAAATCCCCCTCTGAGACCCCCCAAAATCCCCCCTTGAGACCCCCCAAATCCCCTCTGAGACCCCCAAAATCCCCCCCAAATCCCCTGAGACCCCCAAAATCCTCCGGAGACCCCCCAAAAACCCCTCTGAGACCCCCCAAATCCCCCCAAAATCCCCTTGAGACCCCCAAAATCCCCTCAGGGACCCCCAAAACCCCTCTGAGACCCCCCAAAATCCCCTCTGAGACCCCCAAATCCCCCCTGAGATCCCCCAAATCCCCTCTGAGACCCCCAAAATCCCCCCCAAATCCCCTCTGAGACCCCCAAAACCCCTCTGGGACCCCCAAAATCCCCTTGAGACCCCAAAATCCCCTCTGAGACCCCCCAAAATCCCCTCTGAGACCCCCAAATCCCCTCCGAGATCCCCCCAAATCCCCTCTGAGACCCCCAAAATCCCCCCGGGGACCCCCCAAAATCCCCCTGCGACCCCTAAAATCCCCTCTGAGACGCCCCAAAATCCCTCTGGGACCCCCAAAACCGCTCTGAGACCTCCAAAATCCCCTGAGATCCCCCAAAGCCCCTCTAAGACCCCCCAAAACCCCTCTGGGACCCCCCAAACCGCTCTGGGACCCCCAAAATTCCCCCTTGAGACCCCCAAAACCCCTCTGGGACCCCCAAAACCCCTCTGAGACCTCCAAAATCCCCTGAGATCCCCCAAAACCCCTCTGAGACCTCCGAAATCCCCTGAGATCCCCCAAAACCCCTCTAAGACCCCCCAAAATCCCCCCTGCGACCCCTAAAATCCCCTCTGAGACCCCCCAAAATCCCCTCTGAGACCCCCAAAATCCCCCCTGAGAACCCCCAAAATCCCCTCTGGGACCCCCAAAACCCCTCTGGGACCCCCAAAACCGCTCTGGGACCCCCAAAATTCCCCCTTGAGACCCCCAAAACCCCTCTGGGACCCCCAAAATCCCCCCTTGAGACCCCCCCAAAATCCCCTCATAGACCCCGCCCACCCCTCGAGACCACGCCCCATGGCGGTGGCCACGCCCCCCTCGCGCTCCCATTGGCTGCCGGCCGCGCGGCGCCCCGGAAGTGGCCCCGCCCCCCCGGCTGACCCGGAAGCGCAGCGGAAGCGGCGGGAGCGCGAGAGCCGCGGCCATGTGAGGGCGGCCGGGGGAAAATGGGGCAAAAAGCGGCGAAAACGGGAAAAATCCGGGCGGGAAGGGGCGAAAAGGGGGAATCGGGGGGAGAAGAGGGAGCGGGACCGGCAGGGGGCGGGCGGGGGGAGGGGACGGGCCTGGTCCTGTTCGCGGTCGCGGTCTCGTGGCCCGTGGTGCCATCCCTGCCCCCGTTTCTGTCCCGAAATCCTCATTTTTTTTCCCTCAAATTCCTACTTGGCCCACTAAAAAACCCCATTTTCCCTTCAAAACCCCATTTTTGCTCTCAAATCGCCATTTCCTTCCTCTCAAAATCCTCATTTTCCCCCCTCAAATCGCCATTTCCACCCCCAAAATCCCCATTTTTTCCCCCCAAACCCCCCTTTTTCTTCTCAAATCCCCCATTTTCCACCCCAAAATCCCCATTTTGCCCCCTCAAATCGCCATTTCCACCCCCAAACCCCCCATTTCCCACCCCAAACCCCCATTTCCCACCCCCAAACCCCCTTGTCTCCCCCCAAAATCCCCATTTCCTCCCCCCAAATCCCCCCTTTTCCTCTCAAATCCCCCATTTTCCCCCCAAAACCCCAATTTCCCCCCCCCAAATCCCCATTTCCCACCCCAAACCCTCATTTCCAACCCCCAAAATCCCCATTTCCTCCCCCAAAATCCCCATTTTTTCCTCTCAAATCCCCATTTCCCTCCCAAACCCCCCATTTCCAATCCCCTAATTCCCCATTTTTTCTTCTCAAACTCCCCATTTTTCCCCCCAAAACCCCCATTTCCCCCCAAAATCCCCACTTTTCCTCCCAAATCTCTCATTTCCCCACCCCAAACCCCCATTTCCGCCCCCCAAACTCCCCGTTTTCCCCCCAAATCCCCCAAAATCCCCATTTTCCCCCAAAAATCCCCCAAACTCCCGTTTTTCCCCCCCAAATCCCCCATTTCCCCTCCGAAATCTCCCATTTCCCCCCCCAAACTCCCGTTTTTTTCCCCTAAATCCGCCATTTCCCCCCCCAAACTCCCCATTTTTGCTCCAAATCTTCCATTTTCCCCCCAAATCTCCCATTTCTCCCCCAAACTCCCCAATTCCTCCCCCAAACCCCCATTTCCCCTCCCAAATCTCCCATTTCCCCCCCCAAACTCCCCGTTTTTCCCCCCCCAACTCCCCATTTTCCCCCCCCAAACCCCCCAGACTTCCCGTTTTTCCCCCCCAAACCCCCGTTTCCCCCCAACCCCCGTTTTTCCCCCCCCAAACCCCCCAAACTCCCCATTTTCCCCCCTAAACTCCCCATTTTTCCCCCCCAAACCCCCGTTCCCCACCCCAAACCCCCTTTTCCCCCCCAAACTCCCCAAACTCCCCGTTTCCCCCCCCAAACCCCCCAAACTCCCCATTTTAACCCCCCAACCCCTGTTTTTCCCCCCCAAACCCCCCAAACTCCCCATTTTTTCCCCCCCAAACCCCCCAAACTCCCCGTTTTTCCCCCCAAACTCCCCGTTCCCCCCCCAACCCCCCAAACTCCCCATTTTTTCCCCCCCCAACCCCCCAAACTCCCCATTTCCCCCCCCCAACCCCCCAAACTCCCCATTTTTCCCCCCAACCCCCATTTTTCCCCCCCAAACCCCCCAAACTCCCCGTTTTTCCCCCCAAACTCCCTGTTCCCCCCCCCCAAACCCCCCAAACTCCCCATTTTTCCCCCCCCAAACCCCCCAAACTCCCCATTTTTTCCCCCCAACCCCCGTTTTTTCCCCCCCAAACTCCCCGTTTTTTCCTCCCCAAACTCCCCGTTTTTTCCCCCCCAAACCCCCATTTTCCCCCCGAACCCCCCAAACTCCCCGTTTTTTCCCCCCTAAACCCCCCGTTTTTCCCCCCAAACTCCCCGTTCCCCCCCCCAAACCCCCCAAACTCCCCCTTTTTCCCCCCCAAACCCCCAAACTCCCCATTTTTCCCCCCAACCCCCGTTTTTTCCCCCCCAAACTCCCCGTTTTTCCCCCCAAACTCCCCATTTTCCCCCCCAAACCCCCCAAACTCCCCATTTTTTCCCCCCAAGCCCCGTTTTTCCCCCCCCAAACCCCCCAAACTCCCCGTTTTTCCCCCCAAACTCCCCATTTTTCCCCCCCAAACCCCCGTTCCCCACCCCAAACCCCCATTTCCACCCCCTTACCCCCCAAACTCCCCGTTTCCCCCCCCAAACCCCCCAAACTCCCCGTTTTTCCCCCCCAATTCCCCATTTTTCCCCCCAACCCCCATTTTTCCCCCCCAAACTCCCCATTTTTCCCCCCAAACTCCCCATTTTCCCCCCCAAACCCCCCAAACTCCCCATTTTTTCCCCCCCAAACCCCCCAAACTCCCCATTTTTTCCCCCCAACCCCCGTTTTCCCCCCCCCAAACCCCCCAAACTCCCCGTTTTTTCCCCCCTAAACCCCCCATTTTTCCCCCCAAACTCCCCGTTTCCCCCCCCCAAACCCCCCAAACTCCCCCTTTTTCTCCCCCAAACCCCCCAAACTCCCCGTTTTTCCCCCCAAACTCCCCGTTTCCCCCCCCCAAACCCCCCAAACTCCCCATTTCCCCCCCCCAAACCCCCCAAACTCCCCATTTTTTCCCCCCCAAACCCCCCAAACCCCCGTTTTTCTGCCCCGCCAGGAGCCTGCTGAACAAGCCCAAGAGCGAGATGACGCCCGAGGAGCTGCAGAAGCGCGAGGAGGAGGAGTTCAACACGGGCCCGCTGTCGGTGCTGACGCAGAGCGTCAAGAACAACACCCAGGTGCTCATCAACTGCCGCAACAACAAGAAGCTGCTGGGCCGCGTCAAGGCCTTCGACAGGTCGGCCTCGGTGTCCCCAAGGTGTCCCCAAGGTGTCCCCAAGGTGTCCCCAGGGTGTCGCCAGGGTGTCGCCAAGGTGTCCCCAAGGTGTCGCCAGGGTGTCCCCAGGGTGTCCCCAAGGTGTCGCCAAGGTGTCGCCAAGGTGTCTCCAGGGTGTCCCCAAGGTGTCCCCAAGGGCTCCATGGTGTCCTCAGGGTCACCTCAGAGTCACCTTGGTGTCCCCAAGGTGTCCCCAGGGTGTCCCCAAGGGCTCCACGGTGTCCCCAAGGTGTCCCCAGGGTGTCCCCAGGGTGTCCCCAAGGTGTCCCCAGGGTGTCCCCAAGGTGTCCCCAAGGTGTCCCCAGGGTGTCCCCAAGGTGTCCCCAAGGTGTCCCCAGGTGTCCCCAGGGTGTCCCCAGGGTGTCCCCAAGGGCTCCATGGTGTCCTCAGGGTCACCTCAGAGTCACCTTGGTGTCCCCAAGGTGTCCCCAGGGTGTCCCCAAGGGCTCTTCTGTGTCCCCAGGGTCACCTCGGTGTCCCCAGGGTGTCCCCAAGGTGTCCCCAGGGTGTCCCCAGGGTGTCCCCAGGGTGTCCCCAGGGTGTCCCCAAGGGCTCCACGGTGTCCTCAGGGTCACCACACAATCCCCTCTGTGTCCCCAAGGTGTCCCCAAGGGCTCCATGGTGTCCCCAAGGTGTCCCCAAGGTGTCCCCAGGGTGTCCCCAAGGTGTCCCCAAGGTGTCCCCAGGGTGTCCCCAGGGTGTCCCCAGGGTGTCCCCAAGGGCTCCCCAGAGTGTCCCCAAGGTGTCCCCAGGGTGTCCCCAGGGTGTCCCCAAGGTGTCTCCAGGGTATCCCCAAGGTGTCGCCAAGGTGTCCCCAGGGTGTCCCCAGGGTGTCCCCAAGGTGTCCCCAAGGTGTCCCCAGGGTGTCCCCAAGGTGTCCCCAAGGTGTCCCCAAGGTGTCCCCAGGGTGTCCTCAAGGGCTCCACGGTGTCCTCAGGGTCACCTCAGAGTCACCTCAGTGTCCCCAAGGTGTCCCCAAGGTGTCCCCAGGGTGTCCCCAGGGTGTCCCCAAGGTGTCCCCAAGGTGTCCCCAGGGTGTCCCCAAGGTGTCCCCAAGGTGTCCCCAAGGTGTCCCCAAGGTGTCCCCAGGGTGTCCCCAAGGTGTCCCCAAGGTGTCCCCAGGGTGTCCCCAGGGTGTCCCCAAGGGCTCCACGGTGTCCTCAGGGTCACCTCGGTGTCCCCAGGGTGTCCCCAGGGTCAGCCCGGTGTCCCCAAAGGCCCCTGGGCCACGTCAAGGCCTTCGACAGGTCGGCCTCGGTGTCCCCAAGGTGTCCCCAAGGTGTCCCCAAGGTGTCCCCAAGGGCTCCACGGTGTCCCCAGGGTGTCCCCAAGGTGTCCCCAAGGTGTCCCCAAGGTGTCCTCAGGGTGTCCTCAAGGGCTCCACGGTGTCCTCAGGGTCACCACACAATCCCCTCGGTGTCCCCAAGGTGTCCCCAGGGTGTCCCCAAGGGCTCCACGGTGTCCTCAGACTCATCTCGGTGTCCCCAGGGTGTCCCCAAGGTGTCCCCAGGGTGTCCCCAAGGGCTCCATGGTGTCCTCAGGGTCACCTTGGTGTCCCCAGGGTGTCCCCAAGGGCCCCTGGGCCACGTCAAGGCCTTCGACAGGTCGGCCTCGGTGTCCCCAAGGTGTCCCCAGGGTGTCCCCAAGGTGTCCCCAAGGGCTCCATGGTGTCCTCAGGGTCACCTCAGAGTCACCTCAGTGTCCCCAAGGTGTCCCCAGGGTGTCGCCAGGGTGTCGCCAAGGTGTCGCCAAGGTGTCCCCAGGGTGTCCCCAAGGGCTCCTCTGTGTCCCCAGGGTCACCTCAGTGTCCCCAGGGTGTCCCCAAGGTGTCCCCAGGGTGTCCCCAAGGGCTCCACGGTGTCCCCAGGGTGTCCCCAAGGTGTCCCCAGGGTGTCCCCAGGGTGTCCCCAAGGGCTCTTCTGTGTCCCCAGGGTCACCTCGGTGTCCCCAGGGTGTCCCCAAGGGCCCCTGGGCCGTGTCAAGGCCTTCGACAGGTCGGCCTCAGGTGTCTCCAAGGTGTCTCCAAGGTGTCTCCAGGGTGTCCCCAAGGTGTCCCCAGGGTGTCCCCAAGGTGTCCCCAGGGTGTCCCCAAGGGCTCCACGGTGTCCTCAGACTCATCTCGGTGTCCCCAGGGTGTCCCCAAGGGCCCCTGGGCCGTGTCAAGGCCTTCGACAGGTCGGCCTCGGTGTCCCCAAGGTGTCCCCAAGGTGTCCCCAGGGTGTCCCCAAGGGCTCCATGCTGTCCTCAGGGTCATCTTGGTGTCCTCAGAGTGTCCCCAAAGTCCCCAGGGACCCCTGGGCTGCGTCAAGGCCTTCGACAGGTTGGCCTCGGGTGTCCCCAGGGTGTCCCCAAGGACTCCACGGTGTCCTCAGGGTCATCTCGGTGTCCCCAGGGTGTCCCCAAGGTGTCCCCAAGGGCTCCATGCTGTCATCAGGGTCACCTTGGTGTCCCCAGGTTCAGCCCGGTGTCCCCAAGGGCCCCTGGGCCGCGCCAAGGCCTTCGACAGGTCGGCCTCAGTGTCCCCAGGGTGTCCCCAAGGTGTCCCCAAGGGCTCCACGGTGTCCTCAGGGTCACCACACAATCCCCTCGGTGTCCCCAAGGTGTCCCCAAGGTGTTCTCAAGGGCTCCACGGTGTCCTCAGGGTGTCCCCAGAGTCCCCAAGGGCCTCTGGGCCACGTCAAGGCCTTCGACAGGTCGGCCTCAGGTGTCCCCAAGGTGTCCCCAGGGTGTCCCCAAGGTGTCCCCAAGGGCTCCACGGTGTCCTCAGGGTCATCTCGGTGTCCCCAGGGTGTCCCCAGGGTGTCCCCAGGTTCAGCCCGGTGTCCCCAAGGGCCCCTGGGCCGTGTCAAGGCCTTCGACAGGTCGGCCTCGGTGTCCCCAGGGTGTCCCCAAGGGCTCCTCAGTGTCTCCAGGGTGTCCCCAAGGGCTTCAAGCTGTCCCCAGGGTCACTTTCGTGTCCCCAGGGTGTCCCCAGGGTGTCCCCAAGGGCTCCACAGTGTCCCCAGGGCGTCCCCAGGGTGTCCCCAGAATCCCCAAGGGCCCCTGGGCCCCATCAAGGCCTTTGACAGGTCGGCCTCAGTGTCCCCAGGGTGTCCCCAGGGTGTCCCCAAGGGCTCCAGGGTATCCCCAGGGTGTCCTCAGGGTCACCTCGGTGTCCCCAGGGTGTCCCCAAGGGCTCCACGATGTCCCCAGGGTGTCCCCAGGGTCCCCTCGGTGTCCCCAAGAGCCCCCAATGTCCCCAAGCATCCCCAAAATGTTCCTCCCCCCACATTCCCTGTCCTACCCCCAAAATTCCCTTTCCCACCCCCAAAACCCCCATTTCCCACCCCCAAAATCCCCATTTTTCCCCCAAAATCCCCATTTCCCGCCCCCAAAATCCCATTTCCCTTCCCAAAACCCCCATTTTCCCCCCCAAATTCCCTGTTTTTTCCCCCAAATTCCCCATTTCCCCCCCCAAAACCTCCATTTCCCCCCAAAATCCCCATTTCTCCCCCCGAAACCCCCATTTTCCCCCCAAAACCCCATTTCCACCCCCAAAACCCCATTTCCCTCCCCAAAATCCCCGTTTTTTTCCCCCAAACCCCCATTTTTCCCCCGAAAACCACAATTTTCCCCCCAAAACCCCCATTTCCCACCCCAAACCCCCCATTTTTTCCCCCAAAACTCCCATTTTTCCCCCTTTTCCCCCATTTCCCACCCCCAAAACCCCATTTCCCACCCCAAAACCCCCATTTTTTCCCCCAAACCCCCATTTCCCACCCCCAAAATCCCAATTTCCCCCCCAAACCCCCATTTTTCCCCCCAAAACCCCCATTTCCCACCCCCAAATCCCCATTTCCCACCCCAAAACCCCCATTTTTTCCCCCAAACCCCCATTTCCCACCCCAAACCCCCCATTTTTTCCCCCAAACCCCCATTTTTTCCCCCAAAACCCCCATTTTTTCCTCCAAAACCTCCATTTTCCCCCATTTTTCCCCCATTCCCCCCCCAAACCCCCATTCCCCCCCCCAAACCCCCATTTCCCACCCCCAAATCCCCATTTCCCACCCCAAAACCCCCATTTCCCACCCCAAACCCCCATTTTTTCCCCCAAACCCCCATTTCCCACCCCAAACCCCCATTTTTTCCCCCAAACCCCCATTTTTTCCTCCAAACCCCCATTTCCCACCCCAAAACCCCCATTTTTTTCCCCCAAACCCCCATTTCCCACCCCCAAACCCCCATTTCCCACCCCAAACCCCCATTTTTTTCCCCCAAACCCCCATTTCCCACCCCAAAATCCCCATTTCCCACCCCAAAATCCCCATTTCCCACCCCCAAACCCCCATTTCCCACCCCAAACCCCCATTTTTTTCCCCCCAAAATCCCCATTTCCCACCCCAAAACCCCCATTTTTCCCCCCAAAACCACAATTTTTTCCCCTCAAAACCCCCATTTCCCACCCCAAAACCCCCATTTTTTCCCCCAAAACTCCCATTTTTCCCCCTTTTCCCCCATTTCCCACCCCCAAAACCCCATTTCCCACCCCAAAACCCCCATTTTTTCCCCCAAACCCCCATTTCCCACCCCCAAATCCCCATTTCCCACCCCCCAAACCCCATTTCCCACCCCAAAACCCCCATTTTTTCCCCCAAAACTCCCATTTTCCCTCATTTTTCCCCCATTTCCCACCCCAAAACCCCCATTTTTTCCCCCCAAAACCACAATTTTTTCCCCCCCAAACCCCCATTTTTTCCCCCCAAAACCACAATTTTTTCCCCCAAAACCCCCATTTTTTCCCCCAAATGCCCATTTCCCCCCCCAAACCCCCATTTCCCACCCCAAACCCCCCATTTTTCCCCCCAAAACCCCCATTTCGCCCCGTTTTTCCCCCTTTCCCCCCTCAGGCACTGTAACATGGTGCTGGAGAACGTGAAGGAGATGTGGACCGAGGTGCCCAAGAGCGGCAAAGGCAAGAAGAAGTCCAAGCCCGTCAACAAGGACCGCTACATCTCCAAGATGTTCCTGCGTGGCGACTCCGTCATCGTCGTCCTGCGCAACCCCCTCATCGCCGGCAAGTAGGGAACGCCGAAAACGGATCCTTCTGGAACCTTCTGGAACCTTCTGGAACCTTCCTGGAGCCTTCCAGAACCTTCTGGAAGCTTCCTGAAGCCTTCCAGAACCCCCTTGGATCCCCCCCTCATCGCCGGCAAGTAGGGAACGCCCAGAAGGGAACCTTCTGGAACCTTCTGGAACCTTCCTGGAGCCTTCTGGAACCTTCTGGAACCTTCCTGGAGCCTTCTGGAGCCTTCTGGAACCTTCTGGAACCTTCCTGGAGCCTTTTGGAGCCTTCTGGAACCTTCCTGGAGCTTTCCAGAACCCCCTTGGATCCCCCCCTCATCGCCGGCAAGTAGGGAACGCCCAGAAGGGAACCTTCTGGAACCTTCTGGAGCCTTCTGGAACCTTCCTGGAGCCTTTTGGAACCTTCCAGAACCCTCCTGGATCCCCCCCTCATCGCCGGCAAGTAGGGAACGCCCAGAAGGGATCCTTCTGGAACCTTCTGGAGCCTTCTGGAGCTTTCCAGAGCCTTCTGGAACCTTCTGGAACCTTCCTGGAGCCTTTTGGAGCCTTCTGGAACCTTCCTGGAGCTTTCCAGAACCCCCTTGGATCCCCCCTCATCGCCGGCAAGTAGGGAACGCCGAAAACGGAACCTTCTGGAACCTTCTGGAGCCTTCTGGAACCTTCCTGGAGCTTTCCAGAACCTTCTAGAACCCTCCTGGAGCTTTCCAGAACCCCCTTGGATCCCCCCCTCATCGCCGGCAAGTAGGGAACGCCCAGAAGGGATCCTTCTGGAACCTTCTGGAGCCTTCCAGAGCCTTCTGGAGCTTTCCAGAACCTTCTGGAACCTTCCTGGAGCCTTCCAGAACCTTCTAGAACCTTCCTGGAGCTTTCCAGAACCCCCTTGGATCCCCCCTCATCGCCGGCAAGTAGGGAACGCCCAGAAGGGAGCCTTCTGGAACCTTCTGGAACCTTCTGGAACCTTCTGGAGCCTTCCAGAACCTTCTGGAACCTTCCTGGAGCCTTCCTGGAGCCTTCTGGAACCTTCCTGGAGCTTTCCAGAACCCCCTTGGATCCCCCCTCATCGCCGGCAAGTAGGGAACACCCAGAAGAGATCCTTCTGGAGCCTTCTGGAACCCTCCTGGAGCCTTCCAGAACCTTCTGGAACCTTCTTGGAACCTTCCTGGAGCCTTCCAGAACCTTCTGGAACGTTCCTGGAGCCTTCCAGAACCTTCTGGAACCTTCTGGAACCTTCCTGGAGCCTTCTGGAACCTTCCTGGAGCTTTCCAGAACCTTCCTGGAGCTTTCCAGAACCTTCTGGAACCTTCCTGACCCACCCTGGGTCCCCCCCTCATCGCCGGCAAGTAGGGAACGCCCAGAAGGGATCCTTCTGGAACCTTCTGGAACCTTCTGGAACCTTCCTGGAGCCTTCTGGAGCTTTCCAGAGCCTTCTGGAACCTTCTGGAACCTTCCTGGAGCCTTCTTGGAGCCTTCTGGAACCTTCCGGAACCTTCTTGGAGCCTTCCTGGAGCTTTCCAGAACCTTCTGGAACCTTCTTGGAGCCTTCCAGAACCTTCTGGAACCTTCTGGAACCTTCTTGGAGCCTTCTGGAACCTTCTGGAACCTTCTTGGAGCCTTCCTGGAGCCTTCTGGAACCTTCCTGGAGCTTTCCAGAACCTTCTGGAACCTTCCTGACCCACCCTGGGTCCCCCCCTCATCGCCGGCAAGTAGGGAACGCCCAGAAGGGATCCTTCTGGAACCTTCTGGAGCCTTCTGGAGCCTTCTGGAACCTCCTGGATCCTTCCAGAACCTTCCCGAGGCCCCCCAGGACCATCCCAGACCCTCCTGGATCCCTCAGGCCCCTCCTGGATCCTTCCAGAACCTTCCCGAGGCCCCCCAGGACCATCCCAGACCCTCCTGGATCCCTCAGGACCCTTCTGGATCCTTCCAGAACCTTCCCGAGGCCCCCCCCGGATCATCCCGGAGCCTCCTGGATCCTCCTGGATCCTTCCAGAACCTTCCCGAGGCCCCCCCCTGGATCATCCCGGAGCCCCCAGGACCATCCTGGACCCTCCTGGATCCCTCAGGACCCTCCTGGATCCTTCCAGAACCTTCCCGAGGCCCCCCCCCGGATCATCCCGGAGCCCCCAGGACCATCCTGGACCCTCCTGGATCCCTCAGGACCCTCCTGGATCCTTCCAGAACCTTCCCGAGGTCCCCTGGATCATCCCGGAGCCTCCTGGATCCTTCCAGAACCTTCCCAAGCCCCCCCCAGGACCATCCCAGACCCTCCTGGATCCCTCAGGACCCTCCTGGATCCTTCCAGAACCTTCCCAAGGCCCCCTGGATCATCCCGGAGCCTCCTGGATCCTCCTGGATCCTTCCAGAATCTTCCTGAGGCCCCCCCTGGATCATCCCGGAGCCTCCTGGATCCCTCAGGACCCTCCTGGATCCTTCCAGAACCTTCCTGAGGCCCCCCCTGGATCATCCCGGAGCCTCCTGGATCCCTCAGGACCCTCCTGGATCCTTCCAGAACCTTCCCGAGGCCCCCCCCCGGATCATCCCGGAGCCCCCAGGACCATCCTGGACCCCCCCCTTGGATCCCCCTGGATCCTTCCGGAACCTTCCCCGAGCCCCCCTGGATCCCCCCGGGACCCTCCTGGATCCTTCCAGAACCTTCCAGACCCCCCCCCCCTCATTCCGGGCAGGATTTTGGGGGATGGGGAAGGATTTTGGGGGTGTCCCTGTGGCAATAAAAGCTGGTTTGGTACCTGTGTCGCTGTCTGTGTCCCCCCCCCGGATCAATCAAACCCCCCCAGATCAATCAACCCCCCGCCCGGATCAATCAAACCCCCCCATGATCAATCAAACTCCTCCCGGATCAATCAAACCCCCCCCCCGATCAATCAAAGCTCCCCTGGATCAATCAAACCCCCCCCAGATCAATCAAACCCCCGCCCGGATCAATCAAAGCTCCCGCCGGATCAATCAATGCTCCCCTGGATCAATCAAACCCTCCCGGATCAATCAAAGCTCCCCTGGATCAATCAAACCCCCCCCGGATCAATCAAAGCTCCCCTGGATCAATCAAACCCCCCCGGATCAATCAAACCCCCCATGATCAATCAAACCCCTTTCTGATCAATAAAGCTCTCTCCAGATCAATCAAACCCCCCCAGATCAATCAAAGCTCCCCCGGATCAATCAAAGCTCCCCTGGATCAATCAAAGCCCCCCTGGATCAATCAAACCCCCCCCCCGGATCAATCAAAGCTCCCCTGGATCAATCAAACCCCCCCGGATCAATCAAACCCCCCATGATCAATCAAACCCCTTTCTGATCAATAAAGCTCTCTCCAGATCAATCAAACCCCCCCAGATCAATCAAAGCCCCCCCTGATCAATCAGAGCTCCCCTGGATCAATCAAACCCCCGCCCGGATCAATCAAAGCTCCCGCCGGATCAATCAATGCTCCCCTGGATCAATCAAACCCCCCCGGATCAATCAAAGCTCCCCTGGATCAATCAAACCCCCCCTCAATCAATCAAACCCTTCCCGGATCAATCCAACCCCCCCCATCAATCAAACCCCTCCCGGATCAATCAAACCCCCCCTGGATCAATCAACCCCCCCCAATCAATCAAACCCCTCCCGGATCAATCAAACCCCCCTTGATCGATCAATCCAACCCTCTCCAATCAATCAAACCCCCCCCAATCAATCAACCCCCCCTTGATTCATCAAAGCCCCCCAATCAAACCCCCCCAATCAAACCCCCCTGATCAATCAATCAAAGCCCCTGATTGATCAATCAACCCCCCCCAATCAATCAAACTCCCCCTGGATCAATCAAACCCCTCCCGGATCAATCAAACCCCCCTTGATCGATCAATCCAACCCCCCCCAATCAATCAAACTCCTCCCGGATCAATCAAACCCCCCCTGATCGATCAATCCAACCCCCCCCAATCAATCAAACCCCCCTTGATCGATCAATCCAACCCCCTCGATTGATCAATCCAACCCCCCCAATCAATCAAACCCCCCCCAATCAATCAAACCCCTCCCGGATCAATCAAACCCCCCTTGATCGATCAATCCAACCCCCCCCAATCAATCAAACCCCTCCTGGATCAATCAAACCCCCCCTGATCGATCAATCCAACCCTCTCCAATCAATCAAACTCCCCCCAGTCAATCAAATCCCCCCCCGGATCAATCAAACCCCCCTTGATCGATCAATCCAACCCCCCCCAATCAATCAAACCCCCCTTGATCGATCAATCCAACCCCCCCCAATCAATCAAGCCCCCCCCCTGGATCGATCAGGTCCCCTCCCCCCCCCCCATGGAAAAGCCCCCCCTGGAGCATCCAAAGGTTTTTTATTCCCAAAAAAATCCCCCAAAAACGGGGGGGGGGGGGAGGGGGAGGGGGGAGGGGACACCACGGGGTGGGGGGAGGGGCAGGGGGAGGGGGGGAGGGGGCATCAAAGGAGCTCGGGGGGGGGGGGGAGGGGCGACCCCAGGACCCCCCTCAGATTTTCTTCCTCTGCGGCCGCACCCTCGGGAAGAGCTGGGGGAGAAAAGGGGGAGGGGGGGGTCAGGGGGGGAGGTGAGACCCCCACCCCAAAAAAAACCCCAACCCCCCCCCAAAAAACCCCAAAACCACCCCCCAAAAAAAAAACCCTCAACAACAAAATCACCCCAAAAAAAAACCCCAAAACCCCCACCCCAAAAAAAAACCCAAAACCCCCCCCCAAAAAAACTCAACATCAAAATCACCCCAAAAAAACCCCCCAAAACCCCCACCCCAAAAAAAAACCCCAACCCCCCCCAAAAAAACTCCCTCAACACCAAAATCACCCCAAAAAAAACCCCAACCCCCCCCAAAAAACCCCCAAAACCACCCCCACAAAAAACCCCCCAACCCCAAAACCGCCCCAACCCCGAAAAAAACCCAATCCCAAAACCCCCCCAAAAAACCCAAATCCCAAAACTAACCCCCAAAAAAAAACCCTAAAACCACCCCCCCAAAAAAAACCCCAACCCCCCCCAAAAAAACCCCAATCCCAAAACTGCCCCCCACCCCAAAAAACCCCCAATCCCAAAACCACCCCCAAAAAAAACCCCAAAACCCCCCCAAAAAAAAAAACCCCAACCCCAAAACCACCCCAAAAAAAACCCCAAAACCACCCCCCAAAAAAACCCCTCAACACCAAAATCATCCCCCCCAAAAAACCCCAATCCCAAAACTACCCCGCAAAAAAAAACCCCAAAACCACCCCAAAAAAAACCCCAACCCCCCCCCCAAAAAACCCCCAATCCCAAAACCACCCCCAAAAAAAAACCCCAACCCCAAAACTGCCCCCACCCCAAAAACCCCAATCCCAAAACCACCCCCAAAAAAAGCCCAACACCAAAACCACCCCAAAAAACCCCCAACCCCAAAACCACCCCCAAAAAAACCCCAAAACCACCCCAAAAACAACCCCAACCCCAAAACCCCCCCAAAAAAAACCCCAAAACCCCCCCCCAAAAAAAAACCCCAACCCCAAAACCACCCCAAAAAAAACCCCAAAACCTCCCCCCAAAAAAAACCCCTCAACACCAAAATCATCCCCCCCAAAAAACCCCAATCCCAAAACTACCCCGCAAAAAAAACCCCAAAACCCCCCCAAAAAAACCCCAACCCCAAAACCACCCCCCAAAAAAAACCCCAAAACCACTCCCCAAAAAAAAAACCCAAACTCAAAACCACCCCAAAAAAACCCCCATCCCAAAACCACCCCCAAAAAAACCCAAAAACCCCCCCCAAAAAAAAACCCCAACCCCAAAACCACCCCAAAAAAAACCCCAAAACCACCCCCCAAAAAAAACCCCCAAACTCAAAACCCCCCCCAAAAAAAACCCCAATCCCAAAACCACCCCCCCCAAAAAAACCCCCAACCCCAAAAGGGTGTGGGAGTTGTGGGACCCCCCCCCCAAAAGAATCCGGGTGCCTTGTGGGACCCTCCCCAAACGACCCTATAAGACCCCTCCCCAAATAACCCTACAGGACCCCTCCCCAAATAACCCTATAAGACCCCTCCCCACGGGTCCCCCCCTCCCACAAGGCACCCGTGGGACCCCCCTGGAGCTGTGAGACCCTCCCCAAATAACCCTATAAGACCCCTCCCCAAATAACCCTACAGGACCCCTCCCCAAATAACCCTACAGGACCCCTCCCCAAATGACCCTATAAGACCCCTCCCCAAATAACCCTACAGGACCCCTCCCCACGGGCCCCCCCCCTCCCACAGGCCACCCGTGGGACCCCCACCCAAAAGAATCCGTGTGCCATGAGACCCCCCTGGGGCTGTGGGACCCTCCCCAATTAATCCTGTAAGACCCCCACCCAAACGATCCCATAGGACCCCTCCCCAAATAACCCTACAAGACCCCTCCCCACGGGTCCCCCCCTCCCACAGGGCACCCGTGGGACCCCCACCCAAATCAATCCGGGTGCCATGGAACCCCCCTGGGGCTGCGGGACCCTCCCTCAAAAACCCCTCCCCAAACGATCCTATAAGACCCCTCCCCAAATAACCCTACAGGACCCCTCCCCAAACGATCCCATAGGACCCCTCCCCAAATAACCCTACAGGACCCCTCCCCAAACGATCCTATAAGACCCCTCCCCAAATAACCCTACAGGACCCCTCCCCAAATAACCCTATAAGACCCCTCCCCAAATAACCCTACAGGACCCCTCCCCAAATAACCCTACAAGACCCCTCCCCACGGGTCCCCCCCTCCCACAGGGCACCCGTGGGACCCCCCTGGAGCTGTGAGACCCTCCCCAAATAACCCTATAAGACCCCTCCCCAAATAACCCTACAGGACCCCTCCCCAAATAACCCTACAGGACCCCTCCCCACGGGTCCCCTCCTCCCACAGGGCACCCGTGGACCCCCACCCAAAAGAATCCGGGTGCCTTGTGGGGCCCTCCCCAAACAATCCTATAAGACCCCTCCCCAAAGAACCCTACAAGACCCCTCCCCAAATAACCTACAAGACCCCTCCCCACGGGCCCCCCCCTCCCACAGGCCACCCGTGGGACCCCCACCCAAATTAATCTGGGTGCCGTGGGACCCCCCTGGGGCTGCGGGACCCTCCCTCAAAAACCCCTCCCCAAACGATCCTGTAAGACCCCT